>BFEA01000177.1:931208-947108 GCA_003427395.1 Chara braunii | reverse complement strand
CTCTCTCTCTCTCTCTCTCTCTCTCTCTCTCTCTCTCTCTCTCTCTCTCCCTCTGTGTGTGTGTGTGTGTGTGTGTGTGTATACCAGGTACTGACCTGCGAAAGGTGTCGCCTTAATGCAGGTATGGACGCACTGAAGACGAAGCTGGAGCGATGGCGTCACAGGTAAGTCATCAGGTAGGTCCCCTGGCTTCCGCCATAGCCGAGCCTCTCCCTAACCTCCGGTGCAGGAGACTGCAGCTCTAACTCGTGGCTGAAATCCTAACGCAGTGCCCAGCGCTGGAAGACTACAGCTCCTACCTATCGTCGACTACACCACTACTGAAGACTGCCTCCATGAATGCCTGTGCGAATTGCCTCCCGAAGCTGAGGCCGACCACTTATAAATAACGCTGGTCCGACCTCAGGTAGTGACCTGAATGGGAACTTTGGCACCTAACTTGGCGCCCAATCAATAATGTGGCCTGGCGCCCGAAATGAAACAGAGTTTGGCGCATAAACTGGCGCCCGGGCCTGTGGCCCCTGCCACTGGCCTAGCTGGGCCTCTAACCGGGGGCCTCGCACTAACGAAACGACGCGCCAGGGCCTAGTGCTAATCTGGCTTAATCCGACCTACTAACCCCGCTAACCCCTACTCCTACGGACCGGGCCCTGCAAAGGGCCCGTGTGGAACAAAGAATGCCACAAAGGGTTTATTTTGCTTGGGGATATCAGTTCATTTCAAGCGACATCCCACTCTCATAGCACCAAGCCTCCCACTGGAACGCGGATCCATTGTTTTGCCTCCTTTGACATAAAGGAATAGGTAGCAGATAAAAACGGTCAAAATCTCATCCCTTAGTGCACCACCTCCCTATCCATCACACCACCTTCTCCATGCTAACTTTGTCCTATGTTCATAAATTCACACACTCCTTTCCCTTCACTTCAGGTCACTGGGGACAAGAGGGCATAAACAACTCCACTCCAGTGGTGCAAAGGCGCAATACAAGATTCTGAAGCGCAAAAGACGGAAGCCTCGACAAGAAGCGAAGTATTCGCTGCACTGCAGCCACACAGTGGACTTGCCCCTGAAAGCTCAAATGCTGTCAGAATAGCAATGGTCTGCACATTCCGCATTGCCAGACATATGATTAACAGTTCCATACCGATCGTTGCGACAGTTGTCCCAATTTTGAGCAGACTGAATGAACTCCAAAATGGCCCCACAACACAGTGGGAAATGCACTCAAGGACATGCACATCCCCTCACACTACATAACCACGAACAGGAGACCAACAAAATCCATGGAAATGGATTTCAATGTTGTTATTTGGTTCTTTAGTGGCAGGAACTTGGAAGGTATGAACAGCTATTTCTCAACTCATGCGTGTCATTCAACAAAAAAAAAGAGGAGGTATCAAAAGCCAAAGCAGCCAAATCGTGGAATGCACTGCGGCTTGTGAGCCACAGTCGACCTGAAGTCGTCTGGAAACGGACCGCTCATTACCAAAAATCGACCAGCACATTTCTCCCAGTTTAAGAAGCATTCCAACACTCAGGAGATGACGGCATGCTCCCACGTCTAGAAACATACCCGCACGTGCACCCGTGCAGACCTGCACCTACAAACGTATTTCAAAGAAATTGTGCACATACATACAAATGCAAGTCAAGTGGTCGTCTGTGCCACCCTTGGCCGATATGATTTCATCACCTCCGTTCACCCTCCTGACAAGATATCAGATAGCAGTCAGATGCTAGGAGGGACACCGTTTGCCTACATCCGTTGGCACGCAGAAACGGATCAACAGTAAGTAGACCACTATACCCAGTGGAATTGATTTCCGAGCCCTTATTATTTCCAGAGGAGGTTGCCCTGCATCATACCCACGTCCACACCGTCCTGAGGTCCAGGATTACGTCTACAGTA
The DNA here is from genome assembly GCA_003427395.1 of Chara braunii. Lineage (NCBI taxonomy): Eukaryota > Viridiplantae > Streptophyta > Charophyceae > Charales > Characeae > Chara > Chara braunii. The sequence continues at coordinate 945,196 of BFEA01000177.1, read as the reverse complement.
CCAGTGCACCCTTGCGGGCCGATGATCTGTGTCAGGAGGCCTACCATGTGCCTGGGGAGGACACCTCAGGTGGCCTCCACTTCGTACTCACGCATACCAGTACTTTCTCGCCCCCCTTTCACCAAAGGGTATTGTCTTGTTTGTCAGCCATTGGTTATATGCTGGCTATTTGCTCACAACACAAGCAAAACCGGGCCAGGTTCATCCAACTCTCGAGGAGGGCACAACTCTTTGCTGGTCCAGTTGCAGCCAGAAAAAGTGCCCGCGGTGCACTTGAAAGCGTGCACCATCCTCTGGAATTCCTCGAAGAATGTGTGCCGCAACTTTCCCCTTTGGTTTACACCTTGCACTCTCGAATGGTCACTCTACCCATCACCCTCCTACAAACCCTGCCGCCTACCTTCCTTTTTTTTTTTTCAGGGTTGTGCAAGGTTCACCGCAAGAAGTTTTCGCCGTCCTACCTTTCTGCACATAAACTTTCCTACTCAGGAAGAAGTCAGAAAAGAGGGTGATTTCTTTTTGTCCCATTCTATCCTCCCCGCTGGACACAAAACTTTCCTTACCTGGAAGATGTTCACAAAACTTCCCTTGTCTGGTGCCCTGTTGTCCTAAGCTTTCCTTCTTGCTTCTTCCAAAGGAGGGTCCACTCACTACAAAAACTTGTAGAAACCAGGTGAGTCCTCCACGTCCTCCTTTTTTTTTTTGTTCATCTAAGCATCCTAGCCCAGTCCTGTCATCTCCTGTACTCCCTTCCCTCTGGCTCCGTCACAACTTGTCCATCTCATACACCAAGACCCCATAGATTTTCCTGTTTACCATGACTTTATATTACTGCTATGTCAGTTCCACTCTTCAACAGTGACTTAACTGTCTAAGCCAGAAGTCACAGGTTCAAAACCTGCTAAAATAGGAGGAAGCCTAGTTCACACTCTTAGGTATTGCCTTCATGTTTATCAGACTCTTAGGTTAAGTTTGCCCAGCGTAACAGTGAATAGTCTGGCGACTCTGGCCTTACATGTGGCTTTTTTTTTTTTCTTTTTTTTTTTTTTCTTTTTTTTTTGTGTGTGACATTTGTTCATGTTTTACACTTTTGTTGAAATTAACCAACACCCAAAAGTTGAAGAAACTCGATTTCTATCCTCACTATTGCAAACAAGCCCCTAATTACGATGCTCGAGTTCACTCCCATTCGTGTTCCTGGCTGTCGACGGGCACGGTACACTGCAAGATAACCGATCACAATACTTATGATCCTTCCAGTGTTCTAATCCTGTAGGCATGTTGTCGACGAAAGAGTTTACGAGGAAACTAATCCCAGAGCGTGACCCTCATGTCTGAAGGTGTAATGTAGAGATGTTGGTGCACTCTATGCACAGAATGTATCGATCCCTGCCTCTCTGCTCCCCAAGCCCCACAAGGAGGTGGCTCGATGAGCGGTCATTTTCGGGGAAGCATACACTGTAGACCTTCGGCCTTGCACTTGGGGAAGCACGTGAATGCATGCTGGCCTTTGGCCCTCTGCCAGCTGTTGGTCAAAACCAGCGATGCCTTTGTTGGGCTGATGAAATACTACATGGGGGCAGATCAGTGCTCTCATAGACGTTCTAGAGTAATCTGCCCAGCTATGTGCAGCACCACGCAAGCTAACATGGGGTCGTGGCCAGGATGGGCCGACGGGACGTGAGCAGCAAAAAGGGGGTTGGACAAAGTTTGGACAGTGCCCTCTTGGGTAAATTTCGGTCTCATTTCCTTCAACAACAGAAAAAGAAAATTCACGGACGTAGGGCGGTTCCGCACGTGCGGCGGACCGCCGGACCGGCACACGAATGTTTAGCACCTGTTCCCATGAGTTTTAACATACTTGCAAGCGGACGCCGTCCGGGGGGTTCCGCACGTGCGCCGGACCGTCGGACCAGACCCGCGCGGCGCACGAATGTGCGCCCGACGACCAGTTACGCCCCCCCCCCAAAAAAAAAAAAAAACGGCCCCGTCCAGTCCGGTCCGGGGGGAGGGTGCCGCACGCTGCAAAGCGGACCAGACCGGACGCTCATCCGGTCCGTCCGCTTGCAAGTATGGTTTTAAACCAGCAGTACCTTTCCCTGCTTGAAAAACAAATACGCGTTGGGGAAGGCCTGGTAGTGCAACGTGGTACAAAGCCTGTGGGCCCAAGCATAAGGGGCAAATGGAATGATCTTTTCTTCCTCGTTCATCCGCGCATGTGCGAAACACGGGCGCAGACAGAACTACAGGCACAATGACAAAGACAGGAAAAAAGGGCTGGAAAAAAAAAAGAAAGCAAAAACAATAGGTGCTCTGGCAGATGGAAAAACGTAAGAGCTCGCCCGTTGAAAGAGGCCCAGGCCTTGTTTCTGGAGACAGCAGGTCTCCAGGAAAATGACACACGCGCCTTGTTCAACGGGCGCCCATTATTCTCTTCATCTTTTTGCAGTTGGCCTTGCTCATCTCCAGCCCTTTCAAGGGCAGGTAAAGGCGCCCAGCAGAGGAAAACCCAAAGGGACTGCCCTGCCTTGTTGGCAGGGTGTGCTAAGAAAAAAAAAGAAAAAAAAGGTTATTACCTGTCCTGTTAAACCGTGAAGCAGGAGCAGAAACAAATTTTGTGAAGAAGAATCTCGTCTTTTCCTCATCTTTTTTCTTTGTTTTTTTTTTATGTTCCTCATCTCTCACGCGGGGAACAATCGATTGCTTGTCAGCCCGTTCACGTCCTTTGGATTCCCATACTCTTCCAGAAGAATTGCAGACTTGCAAATCCTTCCAATACAGGCCACTCATCCTCACAAGGGGCGACTGTAAGTCCGGTAGGGCCCTTTGCAGAACTAAATTAACTAGCAGTAAAGCTGTACTTAGAAGTTAGAACTACTTTACCACGTATGACGTCATAGACTCCTTCCCCGGCAAACCATCTGCGGACATCATGCAGCACATGCAATTTCCAAATAACCTGTAACTCCTTCCCAACTTACTCGCACAACCATCTTCACCCAAATAGAATGCCCGGTCATTACAGCCGTATTTAGTGCAACTTGCAGTCCAGATACGGCGATAAAAACCGGGGGTTCTATTCGGGTGAAGACCGTTGCACAATTTTAAACGCATCTGACTGCAAGTACGACCCTACTTGGGCGTATCCAACCACAGTTACGTCCAGAAACAAGTTAATCCTACTTGAGTATGCCCTTTGTGCATTCTGACGGAAAACACCATCCTATTTGCACAGCACATCTTCCGCTTTTCGTCACTAACACGCTAAATATAGTAGCCCCACACAACTCAGCACTCGGCTCGAGGTAGCTGTTTTGATGCAGGCCATACAAGAATTCTTGCTCTCTGAAGATGCAATGTGATTCTTACCTGCAACAGTCTGCCGTCTAATTCCTGGGCAACACTTCTGTCTGTTCCTGTTCGCGCAGTGGTGAATTGGGGTTCCATAGCGGTCACAAGATTCCACCTGCAACGCTTCCTTCTGGCTGAACTCGTTCAGCAGGGTCTGGAAACCATCACTACCTTCGAACCACGAGACTTTCCTGCAATTCAATTTCAACCAAAAAGCTTCTTGCCTTCCATGCTGTGCGAAGTGGAGAACCTAATGTGCAGTGCTGAAACTCGCGGAGAATCTTGTTCCCAGAACTCTCCCGTGCCCACGACCTCATCTTTCATTTGTTTGTTTGTGAATACAAACAAAAACATAGCCTGTTCGTGTCAGAAAAATCCCGAGAGTAGGGTTGTATCATCATGGTAGAGAGATAATGGAGCAGTATGCCTGCTCTGAGTATTTGGGAGCCCAAAATCAAGGAAACTCTTCATGCTTCCCTTCTTCTCTTCTAAGCAGGCATGCTCACACTACCACTTTTCTGGGCTCACATGGCAATACTCACGGTCGGCTACATCCACAAAAGTGCCCCTAATGTCACCATGGATGCCCTAAGGCAAGGATTCTAGGCCAAGGACCAGACCCGTGGTGATTGCTGGCAGCGACAGCCAATGGTTGTCATGGCAGTATAGGCCACCTACCCTACCCATCCCCACATTAACACTCCAATCGCACCCCCTGTCCCTACTATCTTACCTCAGTGTCACCAGCACTCAGTACCGTCACCCTACCAGTATTGAGGGTAACTTGGACCAGACAGCAGTGACAAGCACCAAGGCTGGGCCGACCCATCCAGCCTGGTGGAAGGGTAAGTGGACGAACCTTGCGTACAGGAACTTCGGACGTCAGGCTCATGCAATCTTCTACATGGTTGTTAACCGGACTTCTGAATCCACATCCAGACGGTCCGGTCTGGATGTCGGTGTCAGGCGTTCGGTTTAGGGAGTCCGGCGGGGCCCTCTTTCGAGAAAATTTGAAAAACAAAATTGTGGTCGTCAGGCGGTTTTCCAGTGCCTGGTGGACTCCCGAAAATTGTTGGCGCAGTTTTTGGTAGAACGTTGGGCCAACCGGACAGGCCCTGAAGGGCCTGTACTTGCAAGCTTGGGTGAACTTCAGCGGGCCAAGGAGAACTGGTTGTTGGAGGCATTCGCTGCGCGCCGGCGGGTTGAAGATTTCATATTGTCTATTCGAATTTTGAAATCTATTTGACAATTTGTGCAGTCCTGCGCATGTGTGTGTACGTGTGTGTGTGTGTGTGTGTGTGTGTGTGTGTGTGTGTGTGTNTCGGACTTTCACCGACTCACAGGAGGTTGAACCGCGACAGTCTGCCCAGGATGCATTTGACTCTGTGTGTGTGTGTGTGTGTGTGTGTGTGTGTGTGTGTGTGTGTGTGTGTGTGTGTGTGTGTGTGTGTGTGTGTTGTTAAAGCACCACAAATTCTCTCTCTCATTTCCTGCACAAATCAGACAAAACATCCATCCACAACAAAACATATACATAGCTAATATAATAGAAAATGCAACGTTGGCCACGTTTGTGTGGTTCAGCGCCAAGTGCCCAAACACCCGTCTGCCGCCGAAGCGGCACACTTGCACATATACATACACGCATATATTTATTTAATCCATAGAAGGGTGGAGGGCAAGAAGCAACTTCCGTAAAACCAAGGACTTCATGTGTGTGTGTGTGTGTGTGTGTGTGTGTGTGTGTGTGTGTGTGTGTGTGTGTGTGTGTGTGTGTGTGTGTGTGTGTGTGCGTGTGTGAAAAATTGCACCATGACAGCCCCCATTCCATCCAGTGTGTGTGTGTGTGTGCACGCGTGGGTGTGTGTGTGTTCAAGATAAGTCGGATAACACAACTGCAGCGGCATGTCTTCTTTCTTTTTATTCTTTTTTATTTTTTTAAATCCGGACATCCAGACTTGCTCATCCACAACCGGCCCATCCGGGTCCATATGTCCGGTTGTCCGGATCGGTGTCTGGATTACCAGATGTCTGGATTAATCCAGCCACCGGTCCGGGCCTGGTGTTCAGTGTCCGGATGTCCGGGTCCGGGGAAACCATGATCCTAATAGAAGAAATCATTCACTGACCACCACGATGCACACACCAAGAGTTCCAACAGCCACTTCCAAGTCCGACAGAAGGTGGTTGGCAACGACAACGCCTCCCATCCAAGCGGCCGGAGATCATTTATAACACAGTAGGCAACGCTCCATGTCCTTACTGTTCTCAAAGCTTGCCGTCAAAAGCGGCACAGGTCGCGGTCCTTCGTTATGTTTTCCAGTGTAACTAACAGTGCTAAGATCCGGTAAAAATGAAGTCAGGGAGAAGAGCAACAAGAGAGAGAGGCAGTGACTTGAAGAAAGAACCTGACATTGAATAGAGACCAATAAAGCACCCGAGCACCCGAGACCTGATCAAGAAAGCAATATGAGCACATGCAGCCTCGAACCAATTTATTTCCAGCACACTGCCTTCTTCCCCTCACTAAGAACATGGTTGTCATCAGTGCCACATGCCCAACAGCACTTCCACCAGCACTACCTTTTTCTTTTTTTCCCACCGTCAATTTCTTACATTTCGCTTCTTCGCCAAAGGCAACTACCCCAATAGGAGGAACCATTCACGGGGCAAATGATGCACGTGTTGACATAACGCACTGGCCAAATGATGCACGTATTGACGTAACGCACCAAGAGGTCCAACTACGGGCTCTGAGTGCAGCCGGGGGTCGTTGGCAATGGCAACGCATCCTATGCAAGCCGATGTCCCTCACAGAAAGATGGTATTCATCAGAGCACATGTCCACCAGAAGAGATTTCTGCCGTTTCACTTGGTTCCACTCCCACTCCTCCGAGGAACAAACGCAACAGGCGTGCTACTCTCCGGCATTGGTGTGTTCTCCCTTACTCCCTAGGCTAGCTAGTTTATTTAGCATTGCCAGAAACTGCGATTGATGAATATAAGCAACAGTCCCAAACTTGGTAGAGTTTGTGGACAGAAAGCTGTCCATAACTTCTGTGGCATCAACAGGATGGTGCGTGGTCCCCACAGTACACTAACAGTGTGCGAGCTCAGTCGACCTTTACCAGGTTTACCTACATCACGGTATTTCAGACTGTTTTGTCTGTCCACTACAAGAAAGAGTGAGGAACGGTACACTCAATGCCGGGCATAAAGCAACGTTGTAGAAAATGAACCCAGGGCAGACAGTGATGCTTACAATCACACAAAGGACCCCAGCATTTTGGTCTCGTGTCAGAATTTCCGAACACGCGTGTTGGTGTGTGCAGTTGATCAGACAACAAGCAAACGCAGTATTGCACTATCGTCTGTGTTGAGAAAGAGAGAGAGAGAGAGGGGGGGGGGGGGGGGGGGGGGGGGGGGGGGGGGGGAGGGGGGGGGGGGGGGGAGAGACAGAGAGAGGGGGGCAGAGGACACTCATTCTCCTCCAGTTCATATTTCTTTCCCTTCTCATCCTTCCCCTCTTCCCACTCGTCATCCCGCCCCGCCGCCTCCTTCGCTTGACTACTCACCCAATGTGCAAAATGAGAATGAATCTTTCACTAGAACACGGGAAGGATACACATGGAATGATGCCCTAGGTCCTCGTGACCAACCATGTCGGCACCCCCCGAGATAAATGCAAAACAGGTGTGCGGCCAGCACCGACCGAAACATTTTCTTCCCCAGGGGTAGTGCCACACGACGCGGCACCCCCCAAAACATGTCCGGAACCTTCCACCATCACACCCACACCAACCTTTCCCAGGCTACGGTGCGAGGCAGCCACCCAAAAAAAAAATGGAAACCTCCCCAATCGCCGCACCCCTGCCGGTGTTGAATTTTTGTTGCCATTATTTTCCCCTGCATGGGTCCCTTGGCCATCCAGTGACAGAAGCTCAATTCATCGAAATTTTGAAAATTTTACTCCAGGTGAAAACCGACCAATCACTCCAGCTACGTTTTTTCGCCTGAATCTAGCTGCAAGCAGTGGCCAAAAATCAGCCCGGAGAGTTCAGATGTGTGTACGCCCTTGCACATCGCAGCAACCCCAACGGCTCCTACACTCTGAGAGCACAGGACAGTTCATCCCTCAACGTCTTTCAGAGATCTGAGGTATTCATATTGAAACTCAGAGATCTGAGTCATTCAGCCCTCGACCACTCTTGAAGGCTTGATGAATCCCATAATTATGACAGCCTTATGTCCCCCCAGTGGGATCATCAAAGCGAAGGCAAAAGAAATGAAAAAACATACGCTTTGATGGACTGCCAGCCCACGTGGCTTAGCGGTACCACACGTGTTATTGTCAGTAACAGGATCAGCAGTTCAAATCCAAATGGAATCAGATGGATAAAATGATGCGAGGGGCTACCGCATTTAAAACCCCAAATAAGCATCATATGCTTTCATCCACTCTGCTGTAGGTGTTTCCTGGAGCAGAGTGCATCCGAGACTTAAAAGAGTCCTGACATCTGCCTGACATTTGGGCAGAAGTCACCAACCGAGGCTCAACGGACCTATTGCAGACCTACTTCAGCACAGTGGAAAGCCTGACGGGGGAACGTGGAGATCGGATGAAGGGTAGGGTGTGAGGAAGCACCCTTTCTATCCTGACCACATGCATAGCCAACAGTATCATCAAAGCATCTCCCGACAAGCAATCATTGACATCAGAAGCATTCCAACTGGCACTGGGAGTATGAACGCATCATATCACAAGTAACATTATCTGACGTCTATGGTTCAAACATCCCTGAGGGCCTGAGGGAACTCTGACAAACTGCAAATGACATTTCTGTTTACACTTCCTTTGTATAATCTACAAGCAGTGCAAACATTGCATGCGCCAATAGAGGGTCGATATATCGAAAGTGAAGACACTATGCTTTACATGACACCTTCAATGGCCACACCACATGTCATAACGCTGAAAGTGCACTACAGGGCAACGGCACAGCACTCCAAGGTATGATAAAGGGAATCCACTTCTGACATGCTCGTGGCTAAATTCGATGCATCCAGTTCTGTCCTGAAACACGACACGAATCTGATCCATCTCTATTCAAATACAACATGAATTCAAAATCAACGTTAGATGACGCAGCGCAAATCGCATTGATCCTGGCCAAAGGACCATTTCGCAATCCATGCGCGTTAACCTTGTGCAGGGGCCATGCTAATCTTCTCCGTATCATTCCCGACCACTTTCTGTTTCCCAATACCAGAATGATTTTTTTTCCAGAGCATTATGGGCATGGTTTCATCCAGTACAAGGGCCCACACTATGTACTGGCATCATCCGCCTGATACCCTGATTGACAGGTCTACCACATACTACTGAATCTCAAAACACCGCGACCAGCATACCTGACCTGCCTAACAAGGCGGCCAGGTACTGAAGCCATTTTTTTCCCAGCAGTCCAGCAGTGGGAAATATGGGCCACACTGTGGCCACTACTTCGCTAATGTCGTTTCCTTTTTAAACCACCAGTACCTTTCCCAGCTATTTTGCCGAGACGCGCCGGATAACGCCGGAGGCCGGCGAGGTGCGGTGCTACCGGACCGAAATGGCTGGCATCGCCAGCCAAAATGAGTCCTGCGCCGGTTTGTTTTTTTTCCAGCGCGCAAGGCGATTTTAGCCTCGGCATCTATAGCTGAGAAAGGTACTGGGGGTTCAAACCACCATTCATTCCCAGCCTCTTTTTTTTTTCCCAAAGCTGACTTTTGTCCTGCCCTAAGAAATACCAACTATCACGGCACCACACACTTTGTCAGGCGCCACCAGTCCTTTCGCGACAGGCACTCGCAGCCTTTCCACGGCCCCGTGTTTAACTGGCAGGCATTTCTTCAAAGGCTGGGCAGACAGCTGGTGATGGGTTTCAGTTTTTTTATGTCTCTAAATTTTTTATTTAAATTCTTTATTTTTTTTTATATGACAATTTCCCAACCTCTGTCTGTCACACCCTTGGTCAGGAACCACCTGGTCCTACCTACGCCGTTGAGCTCGGCCAACTCATCGGTGTGACACAAAACACAGAAATGGTACTACAATTGTTTTCACTGTTTTGCAGCTTTTGCCTAATTTCTTGAACCATAAGGCAGAAACGCTTTTGACGTCTGGAGCCGTGTAAGAGAAAAAGGGCATGCTGCAAGAGAGAGAGGAACACATCCGAGAAAAAGGGAGTCAAAGAGAAAATGCTCAATGTGATTACTACGTCAGCATGCCAAAAGAAGGCAATGGCAGAGGGAAGCAAATGCAAGAGTGAGAGGGAGGAGAATAAGGGGGGAGAGAGAGAGAGAGAGAGAGAGAGAGAGAGAGAGAGAGAGAGAGAGAGAGAGAGAGAGAGAGAGAGAGAGAACGAGAAATTTAGGGGAAAAAATGCTCATTGTGATTTCCCAAATGCAGAAAGAAAGCAATCACAGAGAAGATTCTAACGCAACTCATGGAACATACTGGAAGGATGTCCACAGAGAGTGGCAGACAAAAAACAACAGGCACACAAATAGCCAAGGGCAGGACAATACGACACAGGTCGAATGGGGAACATGCTAAGAAAGATGGGGCAAAGGGAGGCCAAAGACAGCCATAGAAAGGATGGTATATTTACAAGATGATGATGATGATGATAATGCTAATGATGATGATAATGATGTAGAGTTGTGAACAGGTGTGGATTAAGGGCTGGACAATTCGTCGAGAGAATTCAAAAAAGGAGCAATGTAATACAGAAGCCGCACACATGGCACATGAGCGGGTAAACGACAAAGGTGAAAGCCAAACAAAGGAGTGACTGACGAGAAGGAGAAATGACCACCAGGAGGAGACATCCACCGGGTATAATAGGTGGAACACAACAAATCGTAACGGATGGAATGTTGGGTCCCATAGAACGTGATTAGGAGGGGGAGGAGTATAGAAAAAGTCGTATCACGTAAAGAACAAAGCTTACCTGATATATCGGTCTGCGCAGGAGGACGTCCAGCATAATAAACAGAAACCACACCCACCCAAAACAGACAAGCAATTAACCAACCACCATGGATGACATACCACATGAATACGATTTCCGGTTATCGAAAAATATGTAAGATTGTGAAATGCTAACACACAAACAGTAGAACCAAGGACGATCAACACAAGTTGGCGAAATATTGAAAATGTTAGAGTAAACTTGGCACACGCAGACCTTGACAAAAAATAAAACAGGGAAGAAAAAAAAATGACAAACATTACTTCCAAATGCACTTTTCAGTGCTGCGGGGGGGGGGGGGGGAGTAACCTGAGGCCAAAAAGTGGGGTTTCCTGTTCACCGCTTAGGTAAGTACGGAAAGAGACCGCAAAAGAGTACGACAGGCATGCATAAAGCGGACAAGCAATGTGAAAGGTTCTCGCAGAAAGGAGGCAAACAAATGCTGGGCTCATTCAGCTTCACGTTTTTATCATATGTGCGTGATATGTGCGTGAGCGCATGCCATGCACGCATTCGCATATGTGTGGCACATGTGCCGCAGGGCATACATGCCCCGCACAGTGCGCACTCCCATAAAACAGAGTGAAGAAAAAATGTTAAAAAAAGTTTTAAAAACCGTAAAGATTTCGAAAGCCAAAAAAATAGTATGTCTTATGTCCCTCCGAGCAACTTTCGGCTGAGGCGCTACCTCAAGACTCAAGAGTCAAAACTGTGTCCTTTGAATTTATAAAACTCATACACGATCTTTTTTTTAATATTAGTTTTGTGTGCTGCACCTAGGTTTTCTGCACCGCACAGCTCACACCGTAACTGTGGTGTATCATGTGTGCATGCAAGTGCGCTTTTGACTCTTTAGGTGCTCTCCTTTCGTTCAGAAAATTCACAAAACAACGATGGGTTGTGCACAGCATTAAGTCATTCTTAGTTGAGTACCATGTAGCTTAAAGTTTAAGCTTTCACTGCCGAGGGAGTCTCTGTCAGCCTCCATGGGTCCTAGACTCCTAGTAATAGGGTCCTGCCGCACGGCACACGAAACGAAAACGAAACGAATGCATCTGCCCACGAAAGGTGGCAAAATACACTCCTTAGAGTCGTTACTATTTATAGCAAACCGATGAACCTGGCCATTTTCTGCAGGAAGATGCACTCATTTCGTTTTTCGTTTCGTGTCCCGTGCAGCGACGCCCATGGTAGTGTCGGATCATGAACAGGCAGGCCCGTAACCGAAATGCATCCCCTGCCACTTCAATCACACAGCTTTTTCAGGTGGCGGTGGTTCAAGGACAAGGTGGATTAAGGCCAAAATAATCACACTGTGACTCTTCTGAATGCATCTGAACTACTCCGGCGGTCTGAGCATGCATGGATCGCCGTGTGTTACACTGCAATGTAATCATGCAGTGTGTGATGCTGCAGCATGGGTGTGCACTGAATAGCAGCAAGGATTACAGCCACATTCGTTCCAGACAACTGCAGTGTGAGCACGCACGGATTGTCCTTTCCATCTTCTACGCTGCCTTGCAAGTACCGCGGGGTCCTGCACCAGCACGTCGTTCTTTAACAACAACAATAATGGTAGCAATAGCAAGGTTAATAATAACGACGGCGATGATAAAATCCACCAACATGATATAATATTTATATATAACAAGTCGACCCGCTGCGTGCGTAGGCGGGATTCTTCTTTCACCGGCCAGGCGGATGTTGTGCCACGCCCTCCTCGCACCCTCCCTCCGCCTCCGACAAACACTGTGACGCAGGTGATCCTATGTGCATTGGGTGGCGCTGTGGCTGGCAGGTCATAGTGTGTGGACCGGGAACAGTGCACTGTTGGTGGGAAATGCCACGTGGGTTGGGAGGTCTGAGCGATCAACTGCCCCTCAAAACAAAAACAAAAAATAAAAATAAAAGAAAGAAAAGTGGGCTGTGAGGTACAAACTACCGAATTCCCCCCTCGAAAAAAAAGCCCAAAAAGTGGGCTGGGAGGTACAGAAGACAGAAACAACCTCATCAGAACGAAAACCCAAAAATCTATGTTCCTCTTCACATTCATCTGAACGGGCTTTTAATCGAACACGAGTCGAGGCCTGTCGCGCCGAAAACAATTGCGAGGCAGAGCACAGGAAAGGAATAAGGGAAGGGCCTGAAACTGCAAGAAAAGATGATTTCTGACGATCACTTCCCTACAGGGCCTACTCGATATGTGCTTGTGTTTGTGCATAAGGTTACCACAGGACCCAACGACACATCCGCCTGCAAAGCACACGGAGCTGCAAAGAGGGGGGGGGGGGGGGGGGGGGGGGGGGGGGGGGGGGGGGGGGGAACAGCGGTCCATCCTCCCATGTTCTGGCGGGAGAATCATTCTCATACTCGCTTATGTCCTTGTATTCCAGCATGAGGATACAGGGGGGAACAGAAATAAAAAACGGACGGCGGTGTATTTTCCCCATGTTCTCATTCTGCAACTTTCTCTGTTTGTTTTTTTTTTTCCCGCTCAAAAATTTACATTTTGGTGAGTGCTGGAGTGAACGCCCGAAAACAAACAAACAAACAAACAAACAAACAAACAAACAAACAAACAAACAAACAAACAAACAAACGGTGGTTTACTTTAGTCATTTGTTCCCATGTTCTAGCAACTAGCGGGAGATTCATTTTCCTTTTTGCAGATTTGGTGAGTGCTGGAGTGAAGGCCCGACATGGGCTACCCAAAGAAAGAAAAAAACAAATATGCAGCAAAATAAACGGAACAACTTTTGCCTCAGGGTCACATCGAAATTCTTCATCATCAAATTCAGAATAAAAAATATGATTAAAAAATATTTATGATATTTTTATTTTTTTAATGTTTGGCCAGGCCGGGCAACTGACCCCGGGCCACTCTGGTAGCCTAGCGCGGTGTATGATTTTTTTGAATTTTTTCTTCTTGTTTTTTTGAGTTTTTGCTTTTTAACTAGAGTTTGGTTATGAATATCGATATGCCTCCTGGGCAAAAGTCGTTTGCATTATTACGCTATATAGCATTCTTTCTTTTGAGATTTTTTTTTCCCCCTTAATTTTTGTACGTACGTGTACGGGCATGCCAGACCACTGCCTCTATGAGCCCCATAAGGCCTCATTTTTGCAGCCCGTCGGCCGCCCTAAGTGAAGGCAGGCTCGACGAGGCCCTCAGGGCCCTTTTCTGGCCACCACGCAACTCAGGGAAATTCAGGCAGTTGCGCAGCGCCAGTTGGTTGAGTGAACCCAGGCCCTGGGCCGCCTGTGTGAATGTATGTGAAGCAGGCCCTGGGCTGGATACGGGTACCGGGCCAAACACAGGCCAAAGGCAGTTGGGCACATGCAACCACCTCAGGCCCAAGGCCTGTTCTCGTCCYGCTGGGCCTCAGGCTACCGGGGCCTACTGGAAGCTTCCTGGGACTGGACGCAGGCAGGCCACTTTGATTTAGCAAAGGGCCTGCCTCCCCATTCGGCATTCGGGTGCTGGCTGCATGCCGCGCAAGCGCTGCTGCGCTATTTGCTGGCTGGTGCCTACGCTCTCACGGGCGAGCAGGGAAGGAGCACGCAGCCATAGCCGAGCTGCGCTGCTGTAAGCTGGGTGAAGCGCAGGGTGGTCCTTGGGTG
>BFEA01000177.1:919957-931063 GCA_003427395.1 Chara braunii | reverse complement strand
CATGTAGTCTGGGCGCCGAGCGCCAGATAGGATATCAACTCTGGTTCTTCGTTGATGATGATGGGACTATTTCAGCATTGTCAATTATGAACTCTGGGTGTGTTCTTATTTGGTGAATCTCGTGATGCAATTCTGCTGTTGGTTCGAGGTCACGACTATCTGGACTCGTATGTATGATGCTGTTTGATTGCTGAAGTTCGTTATTGCTCAACTTCCTTGCAATTTGGTATCGGAGCTGTGGTACGTTTGCGCTCATCTGGCGCTTGTCTTCTGCCTTATGCGGTACATACATGCGGTCTGCTGGGCGAGTTTGGCCGTAAGTGGTGTGTAGTGAGGAGGGTGGAGACAAGTAATAGGCGACCCAGGAGGTGAGGGGATCGCCAGGAAGGCTACGAGGGGGTAATGTGGTCTGGACAGTGTGATGAGAACTATCTAATGTGTGATTGATGCTGAGGTGGAACGGCGAGATAATGCTGGTTGTGCCGATGCAGTGACTGGTCATCGCAATCGCCATCTGGTCATCTGGTCATCTGGTGAGATTATCTCTGTGGTTGGGGGCAGCTATTTGAGGTACGTTGCTCTTAACCTTGTCCACTCTCTCCGACACTTCTTACCGTGAGGTTGTGTTCCTTCTTGAGGGTCCTCTCATTGTGAGGTGTCGAGTGCGCTCAACCTTGAGAGTCGGCAATGTTCACGTGGAGCATCTGGGAGAAGATGGGCGGAGTTTTCTGAAGGGCCCTGGACGAAGCACTGGGTCACGGTCACCATGCCAACCCACAGGGAGTAGAGCACGCATGCCTTGCTGCTTGTCCTTTGTTCGGCTTGCTGCGCTGTTAGATGGGTACTGTTGGGCAGGCCAGCCCTTGAGGGAGACGAGACCGGGCGTCTTTAAATAAGCACCGGAAGGGGAACAATTGGCTGTGATCGTCGTCCGGCTGCGACGTAAAAGAATTCCTGGAGTCACTTGGGGGCGGACGCTAAATTGCCTCTGGATCAGCCAATGGTTGTAAGGCTCGCTGCACGCGAGGATAATCCAGTGCAGGGCTGGCCAGCTCAGCAGATACTCGGGGCACAGGGGTGGGCCGGACACACACCTTTAGACACGTGACGCTCTCCAGATTGCTCAGGGACGCTGACGTCGAGTGATACTCAGGGGAACTAAGGGAGGGGTTGATTCCAGGTGATAAATTCGAGAAAATTCCATGCTGTCCTATCCACACAAATGATTATATTTTTATGTTTTGATTAGTTAGGTGTACAGCCATTGACATCTGACAGACAGCATGAGTTAGAACTGTTTATTGTTCCTGGTGCTTCTGTTTGCAGACTAGTCAGACTAAAAATAGTTTCGTTTGTAGGAACCTGGACTTACCTGTTAGAACCCGAATGTATCTGCTCCGGAACAGTCACCAATTAATTTTAAATTGGTATGTGCACTCTGTTGCGGTAGGCATCTTTAGTGACCTAGTGTAGACGGTGCACAGTGCTGTAGCATATGAGCGACAGGGAGGACACACCACCGGACGACCGGATCTTGTGATCAGCTAGACGCCCCGATAGCCCACGTGTCCTTAGGACCGGAGGGTGATAGGATTCTGTTCCGCCAGCTTAGGGAGAGGCAGCAGCAGCAGAGGATAGCTACAGCAGCCGAGGCCAACAGGGCTTTCGCTAGCGAGGCCGCTGCTACAGCAGCCATGGCCACTTCCGCTATGGTCACTTCTGCGCAGCAGACTTCCCAGGCCAGCAGTTCAGGTATAGTCGGGTCAACGGTCGCGCAGACCGTGAGTCAGTCCACTGGCGTTATGGCAAGCCAGGCAGTAGTGTTGAGCCCAGAGGATGTCGCCATCCAGCAGGCAGCCCTGCGGGAGGCACAGTTACAGCAGGCATTAGGACAGATAAAAGCGGAGAAGGAAAAGATGATTAGAAGAAGAGCCAGGATGCAGCGGAGAGGGGCAGACATCGAGGAGTTAGAGACGATGGACCTGACGAACATGGATGATGATGTGAGGGTAGTTAGGAGGGCCCTGCTAGGCGTAATAGAGATGCAGGAGCACCAGACTACCATCCTTCAGGATATCCAACAGAGACTAGCCGTTCTCGCAGGGCGTACTCAGGCGGTACCATCACCAGCCGGGCCTGGTGCCTGGCCCGTGCCATATCCTCCTTTTTCTGTCCCACCGGTGACAGGGGTATTCCCATATGCAGCCCCGTCATCGGTTGCAATCGTTTCCCTGGGCATGCCGCTGTCAGGAGGGGTATCAGCAAGGACTAGTTTGCAGGTTCCTGTTCAGACAGTGTCCACCCAACTCCGTCCCAGGTTGTAGTCACCACGCAGCCTGCTGTCTCGCAGCCTGTGCAGCCGCAGGGCACACAGCCTCAGCAGCTAGCACAACAGCCTTTATCACCGGGTCCACAGCCCGGAGTGGTGCAGCGACCGGGACAACAATAGTGGGTTCCAAAGACAGCCATCGCCGCTCCGAAACCCTTCACAGGGGACACGAGAGGCGAAGACCTCGACACATGGTTGAGGTCAATGCCAGTCTATGTCAGGTGTAAACTTACCTTGCCGCACGAAGACGTGTTTGTGGCTGCTTCCTACCTAGAGGGTAGTGCAGCAAGATGGTTGAGTGGTTTAGTGCAGCTCCAGGGGTATGGTCATGACTTCCGCGCTTGGGCAGCCTCCCAAAAATTGGAGGACTTCCTGAAGATGGTGGAAGAGAGGTGGCATGATCCTCAGGAGGCCCAAAGGGCCACTGATGCGATCCTGACACTGCACATGCGGCAGTTCAAGTCAGTAAGGGAAGCCACCGAAGTTGTTGAGCATTTGATCTGTGTCCCAGGGGTGCGCTATGACCCCCAGGTCCTGCTTACCTCGTACTTGAGATGCTTTTCTCGGCCTCTCAGGAACCAGTTGGCAAGACAGGCCAACATCAATATGCACAACTTTCCTTCGTTCAGCAAGATGGCCCTAGACCTTGAAGCTAAGATAGGGCATGGACAGGCACCCAGTACGGATGGGAGGAAGAAGACACTGCCTCCTAACTGGAAGGCGAAGGGTCGCTTAATGTTTGTCGATAATGATGGTTCCACTATCGAAGTAGACGAACACTTCCACGAGGGACTAGGTTCAGAGGGGGGCAGCGTAGAAACTTCAGAGGGTGGAGTAGTCGTTGTCGTTGCTCAGAAAGGTAAGGCGACCGGTAGACGCCGCGGAGGCTCCCGGTCCAGGAGTCAAGTTGACCCCAACGCTCCTCCATGGGAGAAAGCGGGTATCACTGAGGACGTGTGGAGAGACCAGTACTCACGGCAGGCCTGTATTCGTTGTGGTCAATACGGCCATAGTCAGTACAAGTGTCGCAATAAGAAGGTAACCGAAAAGATCCCGCCTACGATGGAGCAGGTGTTGGGATCCTCTCAGCCCGTTGGTAGCAATGTTGCCAGTACTTCTGGCAGTGCTCCGGAAAACACGTCGGGCCAGTAGGCATAGTAGGTGTTTATGCTAGGGTCGAGGTGGTGGAGACACCCTCACCATCTCAAGAGATGGCCCAAGCTACTGACTTCAGCATCGTCCCACAAACACGTTCAGACCCATCGAGCCTTTGTTCGATGAATGTGTTTGAGTACTTAGAGGAGCTAGAGGTGGAGTGGTCTAGATCAGACCCACTAGCTTCTTGGACGGCCCTAGTCAAAGCCCCTAAGGGTGAGATGTTCGTCAGCGAGGTTGTCATTGGCGGCCGCAAGGCCGGGGCCTATTATGACACTTGCTCGACTAGAAACTTTATCAGTCGCGCGTACGTTGAGAAGCTGCGTTTACAGGGGCGAGTGCAGCGCCTGAGTCGACCTGTGGAGTCGACTTGTGCCAACAAACAGCGCATGGTAGTCAATGACTACCTCCAAGATGTTGAGTGTTGTTTCCCGTACCCGGGAGGGAACTTGAGACATCGTGTCTCGTTCCTAGTGAGTGACGAGCTCCCAATGGATATGTTACTAGGTATGTACTACCTCTCTATGGCACAGCCCCAGTTTGACTGGGACCGAAAAGTGGTCAAACACAATTTGCCAGGTGGAGGGACCGCCAGATTACACAAGTTCAAAGCTAGTAGTCTGATTGAGTCCTATGGGTGCATGTGTGCGGCCGCGTTCTACAATTGTTATAAGCAAAATCAGGAGGAGGGTATGTATTTAGTCTATGTCTCTGCTGCAGGCGAGCCGGTGAAAATGTCACCGGAGATAGAGGGAGTAGTTGCTAAGTACCCTGATCTATTTGAAGAGCCAACAGGGGTTGTTGAGAGGGAGGTCGTCCACGCGATAGAGATTATCCCAGGGTCTAGTATCCCGAAGGGTAGGATCTATCGGATGTCTCCAGGCGAGCTTGACGAGCTTCGCCGCCAACTCAAGGAACTCGTAGAGAAGGGTTGGATCCGGCCGAGTGTCTCTCCTTATGGGTCTCCAGTACTATTTGTACGTAAGAAGGAGGAGGGTACACTTAGGATGTGCATTGACTATAGGGGCCTCAATGCCATCACTGTAAAGAATAGAGAGCCCCTACCGCGCATCGATGATTTGTTAGATAGAGTGCAAGGGTGTCGGTACTTCAGTAAGATAGATCTGAAGTCCGAGTACGATCAGATTGCAATCCGGCCCAAGGATCGACACAAAACCGCCTTCCAGACCAGGTACGGTCTGTACGAGTTTGTGGCGATGCCTTTCGGCCTTTGCAATGCTCCTGGAACCTTTCAGCACGCTATGAATCGGATATTCCATGACTACTTGGATAAGTTTGTCATCGTGTACCTCGATGACATACGTTTTTTTAGTAAGACTGTCGAGGAGCACGTTGCACATTTGGACAAAGTCCTCAGTCTCCTGCGACAGCACAAGTTTAAGATCAACGGAGAGAAGTGCGAGTTTGGCCGCACCCGTGTCTTGTACTTGGGTCATGAGATCTCCGCGGAAGGTTTGAAGCTCGATGACGTGAAGGTGGCCAGCATTCGTGATTGGCCACGTCCTCAGTTTGTCACTGAGATGAGATCTTTCTTAGGAATCACAGACTACTATAGGACTTTCGTTAAGAACTATAGCACAGTGGCCGCTCCTTTGACTGATCTGACCCGCCTTGACACCCCATGGGAGTGGACAGACGAGTGCGAGGCAGCTTTCAGACATCTGAAGCATGCGTTGACGCACTACGAGGTCTTGAAACTTCCTGATCCTGACAAGCCGTTTATAGTCACCATGGATACCAATCAATATGGCATTGGCGCCGTCCTCGTGCAGCAGGAGGGGCCAAAGTTGAGGCCTGTAGAGTACATGTCCAAGAAAATGTCGTCTCAGAAGTTGGCTAAGTCCACCTATGAGAAGGAACTCTATGACCCATTGGAGACACTATCTCCTTGGGAGATTCTTCATCCTCAGGACTGATCATCAGACCCTGAGATGGATGAGAACCCAGCCTGTACTTTCTGATGCACTCAAGCGTTGGATTTAAGTCATTCAGCAGTATGACTTTGACCCTCAGTATCTGAAAGGGGAGTACAACAAGGTTGCGGATGCCTTGTCGCGTAGACCTGATTTCTCAGGTGCGCTGATTACTGAGTTCGATCTGACGGACCATGTTACTCGGTCCTTGGTGGAAGCCTATCGTGAGGACCAGTTCATGTTTGAGATCATACGCAGACTTCAGGCAAAGGACAAGAAGACCTCTGCCGAGTTTGAGTTGGTCAATGGCTTGCTATTCCTTGAGAAGGCAGGGAATAAACGATTGTGTGTTCCCAATAGCGAGTCTTTGCGTGGTTTGTTTTTAGGTGAGTGTCATGATGCCACCGGCCATTTTGGGTATAAAAAGACCGCAGCCAACTTGTTGCAGCGGGTCTGGTGGCCCACGATGATGCGAGATGCCCAGCTTTACGTTGAGACTTGTCAAGTTTGTCAACGGGACAACCCACGTACTCAGGCTCCTCTTGGGCTTCTGAAGCCCCTTCCGATTCCGGAACGGCCTGGTGAGAGTCTGTCCATGGATTTCATGGACACTCTAATCACCAGCAAGAGTGGGATGCGTCACATCTTCGTCATCGTGGATAGATTTAGTAAGTATGCTAGGTTAATAGCAATGCCGAAAACAGCAAAGACGGAGTACGTGATTAGAATGTTTAAAGAGAACTGGGTCAGGGATTTTGGCCTACCGAAATCCATAATCAGTGACAGGGATGTCCGATTTACCAGCGAACTGTGGAAGGTCGCTGCTGCAGAACAGGGAACTCGGTTGCAAATGACTTTTGGGAATCACCCAAAGGCCAACGGCCAGGCCGAGCAACTGAACCGCGTTGTACAACACCTGTTGAGGCATTACATCAAGCCCAACCAGGTGGACTGGGATGAGAAGCTTGCACTCATCGCCAGTCCGTATAACAATGCGGTACACAGCGCCACCAGGGTGAGCCCGAACGGTTTGCTACTGACTTTCAAGCCTAGACTACTCTTGGACTTTCTCCTTCCTGAGAATCAGTCAGCAGCTGCACCAGGTACCTTAGAATTTGCTTACCGCTATGAACAAAAGATGCAGCAGGCTGTAGAACAAATGCAAAAGGCGCAGGCTGCAATGATATAGTCTGAAAATAGACACCGCCGGCCTTCTACATTTCAAGTTGGGGATAGGGTCTGGGTTAAGTCTTCAGAACTGGGACAGGGGTACGGGATCTCCCGCAAACTCATGCCCCAGTACTTTGGACCTTGGGAAGTCTTGGACATCGTCAGGACAGATCCGGATGGGCCATCTTATGTTATTCGGATCCCTGGTCATCTTCGTACTTACCCTGTCTTTCACGCCTCCAAACTGGCACCTTTCAAAGAGACTGATCAATTCCCATCTCGTCGCTCAATGCTGCCCCCAACCATGGACGGAGAGGTGGACATTGATGACATCGTGGATCACAAAGAGCTGTCGGTATCAAGACCAGCAGGCAGGGGACGTCCTCCGAAACCGAAGTTGCAGTACCGCGTTCGGTTCCGGCATCACACTGAACCGAAGGAGGACCGCTGGTTCACCAGGGAAGAACTCGTGCAGACCGCTCCTCAAGTTGTAACTCAATACGAGAGATCTCTGCAAAAGGGAAAGCGCCCGATGGTTGAAGACTGAGCTTCTCAGAGGACTGTTGAAGCTAAGGAGGAGCGAATGCGATGCCACTGCCTCCATGAGCCCCATAAGGCCTCATTTTTGCAGCCCGTCGGCCGCCCTAAGTGAAGGCAGGCTCGACGAGGCCCTGAGGGCCCTTTTTTGGCCACCACGCAACTCAGGGAAATTCAGGCAGTTGTGCAGCGCCAGTTGGTTGAGTGAACCCAGGCCCTGGGCTGCCTGTGTGAATGTATGTGAAGCAGGCCCTGGGCTGGATACGGGGACCGGGCCAAACAAAGGCCAAAGGCAGTTGGGCACATGCAACCACCTCAGGCCCAAGGCCTGTTCTCGTCGTGCTGGGCCTCGGGCTACCGGGGCCTACTGGAAGCTTCCTGGGACTGGACGCAGGCAGGCCACTTCGATATAGCAAAGGGCCTGCCTCCTCATTCGGCATTCGGGTGCTGGCTGCATGCCGCGCAAGCGCTGCTGCGCTATTTGCTGGCTGGCGCCTACGCTCTCACGGGCGAGCAGGGAAGGAGCACGCAGCCATAGCCGAGCTGCGCTGCTGTAAGCTGGGTGAAGCGCAGGGTGGTCCTTGGGTGTTAGTGGCATCTGTGTGTTGGGGAACGAGGTTGTGAGTGTGGCAAGAGACATACCTGGTGCTGCAAGTGTGCGACATTGGTCGCCATATGCTCGTACTTGGGGAATGCTGTTGACGTCATCTTTCGGCATCGTAGTGTAGGCTAGATAGGATCTGCCACATGTAGTCTGGGCGCCGAGCGCCAGATCTGGTTCTTCGTTGATGATGATGGGACTATTTCAGCATTGTCAATTATGAACTCTTGGTGTGTTCTTATTTGGTGAATCTCGTGATGCAATTCTGCTGCTGGTTCGAGGTCACAACTATCTGGACTCATATGTATGATGCTGTTTGATTGCTGAAGTTCGCTATTGCTCAACTTCCTTGAAGGTGTATATGTGTCATGTGCGGGAGTACATGTACTCCTGTATGTGAAACCCACGTACACGTACACCGTGCTACCCACGAATGACGTATTTACTGCCCAGTCATAAGCTCCATATCCCTTGGAGCTGTGTATCAGGTTGCCAGCCAATGTCAAGTTTGTTCCTTCACTGCAGAGTGGCGCTTGCTAAACCATGAGCTAGCCCTCACCTGCACTTGGGTTGAGTCCAGGTACATCTGCTCATGCATTAACAATTTAACATCTATGCTGGGATGGCACAAATCGTCACCACAAAGGGCCGCAGGTGGGGGGGTTTGCGGGGCGCGTTTCAGTTTCACGCCCCGCTTCACTTCACGTATTGGATAAGTGATCCACCTCTTTTCTGGTAGCAGGTCACTCGTTCGATACCCAGTGAGTTGATATTAGATTATCTGAATTTATTTCTTCTCTTTTGGCACATATTGTTGATATTAGATTATCTGAATTTATTTTCTTCTCTTTTGGCACATATTGTCGCATATCTATGAACTAAAAGAGCGCAATTTGCGAAACAAACGCTAAAACTAAAAATGAAAAAACACGACCAACATGAGGGGCACAGTGAAACCATTCATTGTTCTCACTGTTCTTTCAACTCCCCCCTCGCCGTGCCTCTCGTGTTACAAGGCTCGCCACGTTGATGAAGTTGAGTGCGAGCTGCCCGCATCCCCGTGTGCCATAAAGGCCCACTTGTACGCTGTGAGAAAGAGGCAGAGTAA
The DNA here is from genome assembly GCA_003427395.1 of Chara braunii. NCBI lineage: Eukaryota > Viridiplantae > Streptophyta > Charophyceae > Charales > Characeae > Chara > Chara braunii. The sequence continues at coordinate 922,229 of BFEA01000177.1, read as the reverse complement.
AGGGGCAGAGGATAAACACAGGGAAGAGAGATGGAGAGACGACAAACAAAGAACGACAAAGGGAAAATAAGGGAAAGTACAGTGTGTGGAATGAAGAAGAAGGCAAAGGAGAGGATAAGAAAAGGTTTAAGAATGAGTCTGTCCTTGACGACAGAGAGGACATACATTGTAAGGATGAGGTGGAAGACCTAGCTTAGCATTCTCAGTACAACGATTGCCGCGACGGTTGCGATTGAGCATACCCACCATACACTCCCGACAAATGGCATGTTGATTGCAGGCCAGAAAAAAGGAAGAACAAGAAGAGCCGGTACGGCTCCGCCCCAGCCAGGAAGGGTTAGGAACGGCATTGCATTTAGTAGGTAGAACATATGACAGCTATTACGGGTACCGGAAAAGATGGGCGATATATAGGTCGGCAAAAACGGGACCAATGGCGGAATGGTGTGTAATAAAGGACAGCTGAAAGTGTCATATTAAACCACCAGTACATCCTAGAGTCGTGCCCGTTAGCGCGCCACGATTTTAGGGAACGTACGGGCCACTAGAGGAGCGCCCAAATTCATCCGACTAGAAACGTTTCTACTCTAATTTCTTCCGCGGCCGATAGCTGGGCCAAGTACTGGTGGTTTAAATTGGAATTGCATTTAGTAGATAGAACATAGGAGTGCTATTACGGGTACCGGAGAAGATGAGCGATATATAGGTGGGCAAAAATGGGACAAACGGCGGATTGGTGTCTAATATAGGACAGCTGAAAGTGTCATATTAAATTGGAATGGCAAAGAGCATGTTTGATCTCGTGGGTTGGAAACCACGATCTAATGCTTTTCTTTTTCTTATATGCTTATAAATTGGACCAATTTGGGAATTAAGGATATGATTGTTCGGCTGGGGCCATTCTAATGTAATGTCCTCAGTGTGGTTGGAATATTATTATTTAAGACATGTTAAAAGGAGAAAATATGCTGACAAACAGTGTTGCACACCCCGACCGTCAGCGACCCTTGACTGGTCGGCTGCCGACCCGCCGACCGGTCGGCTGGTCAGCACCTACTGGTCGGGGGTCGTCGGCACCCCGCATTTTTTTTTTTTTTAATGGGGTCCAGAACCCCTAATAATATCACCAACACCCCCATAGCGGGGCCCAATACCCCATATACCACCCCAACAGCCCCGAACAGCCGCCAACACCCTTATTAAACTATCCATAACCCCCTATATCACCCCTATACTCCGGCGCATCGCGTGCGGGCGAGCTACGCACGTGTGGCGCCTAGTGCACGCGCAACCATGCGCGCGCACCCCAATAAATAGAGTAAAAAAAAATTGGAGAGGGCTGGCTGAGGTAGCCAATGGTGCCCCTCCCTTCTAAAATGTCGAAGGGCACAGAAAAAAAAATTGAGCACAGGTTTTCCTTGTTGAATTGTCCTTTTCCCGAAGGACCCCAGTGCATCTGCAAAGGTCCCAACGTCTCAAGAGACGTTCAGCAAATTTCACGTGAGAATGGAGCAGGCCAGCAACATATCCGAAGTCAGGTCTGCTTTCCAGCAGTTATGGGTTACACGTTACAACTACTTACTAGATGACCCGTTGCGGCTTCGCCCGCAAAAACAGAAAAGGAAAAAAAGCACAAAAGAAAGAAAAGCAGAAGGAACTCCCCTATCATATGCCGCCGAGCCTTTCTTCCCCTTTATCCTTGAGTGTTTTGTTTGGGGAGCCATTACCTTTGCAGCATCGTTTTTGTTTTGTGATGTGCAAGAACTCTGCACTTTTCTGAGAAAATCCTGTCCATTGTCCCGTTGATGTTTTTGCAGCTAAAGATTCAGATTCAGACTTTGTTTGCTGTGTTCTCTGGATATGTTTGTGATCAACACATCTTGCATGTATGCATGCCCCGTGCTTACTTGTTGAGTTTTTACGCTATGTGCGCAAGTGCATGCGTGTGTGGGTGAGTCTCACTTTGGTGGGCTCGGATGATATCATTGACGATTGGCCCGGGGAAGTTGAAGGAAGTCGGCTCCAACTATAGGAGTGAGACTGATGTTACGCAGGTTTTGCATTGTATGAATGAAACAATCAGCATTCAATCTGCTTGGCAGTTGCTCTTCGGGTGGGGGACTTCTCGGGAGTAGCATTGACATAAGAGCATCTTGGAGCATTTCCGGGAAGGCAAAACGCAAAGAAGAAACGAAGTAGCACGTGTCAGAGTCACATAACGGACAGCTTGGCACATTCCCCCCCCTTCTCTCTCTCTCTCTCACACACACAC
>BFEA01000177.1:808558-840470 GCA_003427395.1 Chara braunii | reverse complement strand
GCCTGTGCACGTGGCCATCTTTGCTGCCATGTGGCAGCTCATGGTGGAACTCAAGACCCCCCCTGCTTAGGGGGCTGCTTTACAGTGGTGAGGGTCTGCTCATACAACAGACCCTAGATCTGCAGATCTGCAGAAGTGCTGCTAGGGGCTGATCAAGATCTCAGCACCCTCTCTCCTCCAGCTGGCTGCTGCAGCGAAGGCCAAGACCCTCCTGGTCTTGGTATACCTCGTGCCCTTGGAGACACCAAGGGCCAGGTATCACTTCTCTCTCTCCCCTCCCTCTTCTCTCTCTCCTCTTATTCATACCCCTCTCTCCACCCCACCTTTTCTCCCACCACCCATTATTTTACTCTCTTTTCTTTATTTATTTTCTTTTCTTTCCTCCTTCTGTTCTCTTTGCTTCTTGATCCCTCTCCACCTTTCCCCATCCCTCCTCTCCCCCAACTACCACCACACCATCCCCCTACCCACCACTTCATTTTTTTTTCTCTCCCACCAATTTCTTTTTTTTCTCCTTCACTTTTTCATTCCCCTTCCCCCCTACTTCAAATTTTTTCTGTTTTTCTTCTTTCTATCTCCCTTTTGATTTATCTTTTATTTTTTTTCCAAAAAATTCGAATTATCTTCTTCACCACCTTCTTTTCTCATTTTCTGATTTATTTTATTTATTTTTTAATTTATCCTAAATATTTGATTTTCTTTATGGCAACCCTAAATCTGATTAGGTATTAGTCTTTCTTGCTTTCGGCACACGTTTTGACCCCGTGGGGCTAACGAAGTGCTGCCGAAATTTTCTGATTTTCTCTTACTTAGTCTTTTCAGCACACTTCGACCCCATGGGGGTAACGAAATGCTGCCAAAATTTTTGAAAAATCAGATACTCCATTTCATTCCCCCTCGTCATCCACTTATTTACTTATTTATTTATTTATTTATTATTTCTTTATTTTTTTTTGAAATTTCTTTTTTGATTTACGGCATCTTGAAACCTAGCGTGCTCACCTTGGTCTCTCCTTTCCCCTTGGCACATTCTTGACCCCATGGGGGGTAAGGAAATGCTGCCGAAAATTTCAAAAAATAAACATTGTTTCTTCTCTTCACATCTTTTTACTTATTTCTGTAATTATTTTTATTATTTATTTATTTTCTTATTTATTTTTATTTTCTCTCGAAATCTCGCTGTTTATTTTTTTTTCTCCCGCCTTCCCTCCCCCTATGCTTGCTATTTTATTTTATTGATTAGGTCACCGACACCGTACCCTAACCACTCAAACTTTGGTTAGGGTTTTCTTAGGGTTTTTCTAGGGTTTAGGGTTCTTCAACCCCCCCCCTACTCCCCTTCCTATTCGGGCACCCTGGACCCGAACCACCCCTCCTCCTTTGACGGCGCCCGCGTTAGCCTTGCTAGCGTCGTCCGCCGCCTTCTACCGCGGATCCCCCCCTACGCCCTCCGCTCACGCGGATCTCTCCTGGCCCCCTCTAGTCCGGCCCGTCACCTCCCCATGGCTGACGGTGCGTTACACGCCGCCGACGCGACGACGACCACGGCACAGGGCTCCACACCCGTGGCGACGGACCAAGGCCACCAGCCCAGGGGGATCTGCACACCCTCCTCACCTCCCTCCTTGCACCCATCTAGGCGCTACTCGCGACCCTCGCGCCCTTACAGGCGCAGGTGGCGACCCTTGCCGCTGGCATGCAGCAACTTCAGAACGCTGCCTGCCCTCCATCTCCTCGCTCCCAGTCCGGGTCCCCCGTCCTCCGACAAGATGGCCACGACGGAGCTTCCTCCTCCACTGTCCCCGACCCGACCATCTTGGTGATCGTCCACGCCCCTAGCTCGACGGCCGCCACGAGTCAGACCCTCCCTCAGTCTACGGGCGCACCCGCCCAGATCCCGACCACTACGGCTACGGTACCACAACCTGTTACCATGGTCGCAGCTTTTCCGGGTGCCCCACTTCTCCCTCCCATTCGCACGACCGCAGCGCCACCTGGCTCTCCCCCCCTTGGGATGCCCCGCGCCGCTTGTGCGTCCACTTCCTCCACTCTTCCTCCTGCCAATCCTCGCTCGACCTATGTTCGAGGTCTCGAGGACGAGATTGCCCAACTCCGGGTTGACCTCGCCCTCTCACGTCTTCAGCCTCCCCCACCCTCACAGGTGGCCGCACCTTCCGACGCACCCCCTTCTTTCTCTACTCTTCCTCCCATGCAGGCTCGCTTCCCTCGCCCTGCACCCTACCCATCCCCATCCTACCGCCTCCCTATTCCTCCGGTTGTTGCGACCTCTTCTACCGCAGCTCCCGTGCAGCCTGTCGCTGTTCCCCCCGCCGCTCCACCATGCGGCCCGGGCGTACAGTCAGTTGCGCCCCCTCCTCCAAGACCTGCGCCGACTTATTCAGCCGTAGCGCAGTCCCCTGCTTCCCGTTCTCCTCGCCGCCAAAACGGTGGCGCACCACTCGTCCGCTTGACGGACATTGCCTTGTATGACGATACAGGCATACGCGTGTCTCGGTGGCTACAGCATGCCACCCGCACGCTCCAGCTCATGGGTGCCGCACCCGACACGTGGGTGACTAACCTCTCCAAGCGCCTGCGTGGTGGTCCTTCCGACGCCTGGGAGAATTTCTACGCTTACTCCGTTCGTGCGGGTCGGACTCCGACCTTCATGGATTTCCAGGCGTTCCTCGAGGATCGCTTCGGAGCCCGATACGACGTGTCTGACGCCTTCGAGCGTGTCTTCACTACATGCTGGTCCGACACTGGTGGCGCTGTCGGCCTGGATCGCCATATCCAGGTCTTTGAGGACCCCCGCCTCATTTGTAACATGGCGTTCCTCCCCGAGGCGGCCCTTATCGATCGTTTCTTGGCCAGCCTTCCGCTCGAGTACCGCTCCGAGCTATGACGGTATGAGTTCACATCGGCCCCGCAGGCTTACGAGGCCGCCAGGGACCATCAGCGGATGCGGGCCCGTCTTCACCCCGCCTCCTCCTCCTAGCCTCAGCGCACGGGCTACTCCTCCTCCTCCTCTCACGACACTTCCTAGCGTCGTTCCCCTTTCCGCGGTCGCCCCCGCCATTCCACGCAGCAGGGCCGCCACTTCTCGCGCCGTTTCAGCGCGCTCGACTATGGTGAGCAGGACGCTGGTGCCCCGCTGTCACCAGAGGGTGACCATAGCGCCGACCTCGACCTCGGCGACGCCGTCCACCACCACCTGGAGGACCTTACTCTCCCTATGGCTGAGCGCCTCGAACTCATCCTCTCCACCCTTTCTCGGGCACGCAGCCACCCCGGTCACGCTGGCTCGTCGCCCCCCGAAGTCCCTCAGCAGGACCTCCCTTAGGGCTTTGTCCCTCCTCGCGGTATCCTTTCCGCAGAGGAGCGCGCGACTATTTTGCGCCGGCGTGGGTTTTGCGTTGCCGCCTGGACGGTCATACCTCCTCGCGGTGCCCTTACACTACCGCCCTCGACCGCCACTACGCTGACCTTTCCCGCCAGCGCCGTTCTCAGTCCTCCCTCGACGCCTCTCATCCCCGCGGCACCTCCTAGCCATGGTGCAGTGTACACCTGCGCCCTCCTCAGTAGTGGGCTTCCCGACATCTCTGTCGCTGTTCGCCCCTCTCGCTACTGGAGCTGAGGTATCGCAGGACTCGACAGAGTGTACTCAGCCCTCTCACCCTCCATGTCGCTGCACTGCGTCGCCTCCTCCCCATCCTCTCTGACCCTGATTGCACCCTCCTGATCATCCCAGTACGACTCGAGACCTAAACGAGGGTGCACTCAGCGCTGTGGGATTCCGGTTCTCAGGGCGACTTCATTCACCCACTGTGGTGAAGGAAGCACGCTTACCCACGACAGGGTCTCCGACTCCCATCTCCGTTACCCTCGGGGATGACAAGACCCAGTGCTTCTTCGATCAGACGGTTACCGACCTTCCTTTCTTCCTCACTCTCGAACCGACTGATCGTTCCCCGGCGTCTCGTCGCCACCGCTCCTCTGCACATTTCGATGTGATGGAGACGGGGTACGACTTCATTCTCGGCACTCCGTGGCCGATTGGGCGACCAACACGCTCGTTCTCAAAACGAAGTGTGGACAGACGTATCGCGTACCTTTCATAGGTACCACTACGACACCACGCTCCGATCCTCCTCCCCCGGAGCCTTCCGTGCCCACACCACATCCTTCTATCACTGTCACCTCGCCTTGGCAGTTCGCCCACTTCATCCGACAGGACGACGTCACCTTTTTTATGGTGAACGTGACGGATCTCTTACACTATGATCCACCCTGTCCCGACGCCGAGCTCATCCCTATGGAGCCAGATCCTCCTTCTATCTCAATGACTCTCATCTCTACTTCCGTCCCTCCGCCGTCCGTCGAGTCCACCCCGCCGTCGCGCGCTGACGCTAACGCTGAGGAACTCGCACGATATACAGCGAACCTAGAGCCCGCAGTTCGTGACCTCATTCGAGAGTACCACGACGTTTTCCCATCGTCGTTCTCGTACGCTGACATCCCACCGATGCGCGACGTCGAGCACTCCATCCAGCTTGTGCCTCACTATCGTGTTCACCACCAGACACCCTACAGACTCTCGATCCCCGAGGCCACCGAACTCAAGTGTCAGCTTGAGGAGCTCCTGAGACTGGGTTTCATTAAACCCAGCAACTCCCCGTGGGGTGCACCTGTCCTCTTTGCTTGCAAAGCGGATGAAACTCTCCGTCTCTGCATCGACTATCGAGGTCTCAACCGCTACACGGTTAAGAACAGCTACCCCATGCCTCGTTCCAATGAGTTGTTCGACCGCCTAGCAGGCAACCGCTTCTTTACGAAGATTGATCTTCGTAGCAGTTACCATCAGATCAGCGTCGCTGCAGCCGACCAGCCGAAGACAGCGTTCCGATCGCGCTTCGGCCACTACGAGTTCACAGTGATGCCATTCGGCCTCACCAACACACCCGCTACCTTTTAGAAGGCGATGAACGACATCTTCAGGGACATCCTGAAGCAGTACGTTCTCGTCTATCTCGACGATATCCTGGTCTACAGTCGTACGCTTGAGGCAACGGGTTTTGACCCTGTCATTCGGAGGTTCGAGTTCTTCTACCCCAGTCTTTGCATTTTTGATTCAAAAAAATCTATAGAGCACCTCAGACACTTCCGCGACGTCCTTGACCGCTTGCACAGACATGACTTCTACGCCAAGTTGAGCAAGTGCCGCTTTGCCTAGCACAAAGTGAATTTCTTAGGACACTACGTGTCTGACCAGGGTCTCCACATGGACGACGCGAAGATCACTGCTACTGCGGAGTGGCCCGCTCCCACATCCGCCAAGCAGCTTCGTAGCTTCTTAGGCCTGACCAACTACTATAATAATTTCATCCAGGGATACGCTAGGTATTCCTACGTCCTTACCTCCACCCTCCTCAGGAAGAACCCACCCAGGGCTTGGACACCCCTCCACGAGGACGCCTTCCACGCCCTCAAGAAGGCGGTGACATGCGCATCGGTTCTTCACCTACCCGATTTTGATCGTCCTTTTATCCTTACCACCGATGCGTCAGACTTTGCTGTAGGAGCAGTGCTTTCTCAGGTCTTCCCCTCCTCTCCTGATTCCTCTCATCCTCGTATCCCTCGCTTCCCACCACCTACCCCTACCACTGCTTCCCGACTGACGGCTACTCGTCCAGCTACTGACGAGCCTTCTATTGACTATTCTCCTACCATCGCCGAGGACGGCACTGTCGAGTCTCGCTCTGGTGATTGTCCAATAGCCTTCTACTCCCGCCAGCTTCTGCCCGCCGAGATAAACTACACTGCTGATGAACGTGAGGTTCTTGCAGTAGTTTATGTCGCTCGGCACTGGCGTCACTACCTGCACGGGCCACCCTTTACGGTGCGCACGGATAACTCTGTTGTCCAGGCTTTTCTGACAAAGCCGAAGCTCACTCCTCGACAGGCTCGCCGGTGGCGCGACCTATCCGAGTTTAGTTTCACCACTGAGCACATCAAGGGTGAGACTAATCGGGTCGCAGATGCCTTATCCCGACGCCCTGACCACGACCAGGAGCAGATCCAGCTCTCTTCCATCTCGGTCACCACTGTCCACCACTCAGTGGTCGATGAGTTTCGCACTCAGTACTGCCACTGCCCCGACTATCCCGACATCCACGCGACCCTTCGGAGTGGCAAGACCGTCCCGAACTACTCTCTCAGGGATAACGGTCTTGTGTACAGACACGGTTCACAGGGCACCAGAGACCCCCGTATTTTCGTTCCCTCCACGGGACAGCTACGTGTCCGAGCAATAGCAGAGTTCCATGACCAGGCAGCCGCCGGTCATATGGGCTTCCACAAGACGTTGGCTCGTGTGAGCCGTCTGTACGTCTTTCTGAAGCGCAAGGACTTTGTGAAGGGCTGCGTCGCAGAGTGTCCCACCTGTCAGCAGGTGAACAGTGCGAACCACCTTCCTTATGGTTTGCTCCAGCCTCTATTTATCTCTGAGGGTCGTTGGCAGTCCATCTCGATGAACTTTATCGGTCCCCTTCGTCCTCCGACCCCTCGCCGTCATGATGCTATCCTGGTCGTCGTTGACCGCTTCACGAAGCGTGCACACTTTGTTCCGTGCCGCTATGCCATCAGTGCACGTAAGGTCGCCGACATCGTGCTTGACCAAGTCGTGCGTGACCACGACTTACTTCTGAGCATCATATCTGACCGTGACCCGCGCTTTACCAGCCGATTCTGGTGACGGCTCCACGAGGTGTACGACACTCAGCTCCGCTTCTCCTCGTCTTACCATCCTCAGACTGATGGTCAGACTGAGATCACGAACAGGACTCTCGGAGATATTCTCCGAAAGATTGTTCGTGACGACCAGCAGTGGGATCTCCATCTTGCCCACGCGGAGATAGCCTACAACCACGCCGTATCGCCAGCCACGGGGATGTCGCCTTACTATTGCGACCTCGGCTATCACCCTCGTGTTCTCGCGGACTGCCTTCGACCGTCACAAATGCACCCCAACACGAGTTGTCCCGCGCTGGATGATTGGGTTGCACACATGACGTCGATCATGAAGACCGCACATGAGCACATAGCCGCTTCCCAGACTCGCATGGCAGCACGTGCGAACCGATCGAGGATGAATCATTCATTCAAAGTCGGTGATGATGTGCTTATCGACGCTCACCACTTACAGCTCGAAGCGGACACGCTTCGCAAGTTTCGGAGTCGCTTCTTTGGCCCATGCCGCATCCTCTAGGCCGTCGATTCTGATACGGCTTCTAGCCCGGTCAGCTTCCGTGTGAAGGTGCCAGACTACCTACACCAGACTCATGTGCACGATGTATACCACATCTCGCTACTGCGTCCTTATCGCAGACCGTCTGAGCGTTTCGCTGGACGACCTTACGAGCGCCCTCCACCCATCATGGTGGACGGCCATGAGAAGTTCCTCGTTTCAGACATCATTGGTCGCCGAGTCACCAATGACAACCCTCCCCACGTCGAGTATCTCGTACGTTGGAAGGGTTACCCTGATGAGGAGGCTACCTGTGAGCCCCTCGAGCACTTGCAGCACGCTCGCATGTTGGTGTGTGCCTATGACCTTGCTCGTCGTGCTGGGTTCACTGCTCCTCCTCAGCCCACTGACCCTACTCCCTATCCCCTGGTTGAGGAGACCGCTGAAGTTGAGCCTGCTTCATCTGAGGCAGACCTTCAGCAGCAGCCGGATGCTTCTAAGCGTCCACAACGCACTCGTCGTCGTCCTGCTCGATACGATGATTGACTATGACTTACCTTCCCACGTCTTTGACTTCTCAGTATTCCATCCACTCCAGTTTTGCTACTTCAGCTTGTCGACGTTGCGGCTCTTCCTCGACGACATTCCGGACTTCTCATCGTGGACGTCATCGGCAGCTTCATGGACTTCGTCACGATCAGCTCTGCCTACTTCAGACGTCGCCACTCTCTTACCACTTTGCCCTGTACAGTACCCTGCTTGTGTCGCATGATGGTCTCCCTTTAGCCGGGTTCCTCTAAGTTGGGCTCTCCCTTGGTATACGCATAGGCATCGAGACCGTAGCGTTGCCCTGGCTTCCCATCTTATGGATCTAGCTCCGACTTCCCTCACTTTATGACTCATTTGCATGATTCCCTTACCCATCATCTTTCTACCCTTTGCCGACCCTCACACCGTAGTTAGGCAGCCCCGCATGCTTCATCTAGGTGTGCCCAGTATACCAGGCTCCCTTGTTCCCTTGCATGGTCGACCCTCCAGAGCGGTCACCCCTTAGTCGAGCATTACCCGCCCTGATGGTCTATCTGTTAGGGTCATTGGTTCTGTTCGCTCCCAGTTCCCTACCCTCATTGAGCCTGATGACATGTGTTTCCCCTATCATTATGTGTGGATGCCCTTAGGAGTTTTCGACCCCTAGGCTGCATTCGCCACCCTCAGAGACCATCCCACCCTTTGGTTTGCGACACATTTCTCCTGTGACATATGGGTGACTTGTTGTTGCTTTATTGCTCTCAGACTGAGGCTACTGCCTCTGACATTTCTATGATTTAGCTGTTCTGCTTTTGCTGTTCTTAGGACTTATACACTAGTCAGTTGTTCCCAGATTGAGGCTACTGCCTCCAACATTCTAGGATCTAGTTGTCACTACTTTCTGCTTTCCTAGGACATGTATGGTAGTTAGTTGCTTCTGCTTTCCTAGGACATGTATACTAGTTAGTTGCTTCTGCTTTCACGCTGTTAGCTGTGACATTGCTATTTTGTGACATTTTCTATCCTCGGTTGCATCGCATAGACTCAGCATGGAGCTTGCTCCGCATCCTAGACTACTCAGATTTTCTTTTTCTTTGGTAGAGTTCCGCTTCTTGGCGGAAGCGTGTTTGCATCTAGGCGACCCATCACAGGTCGAGGATCGTGTAGCGGACCTCTGGTTGGCCTGTGAGACCAGCCCCTTGGCCTGTTCTCACAGGCCTGTGTTCTATTCGGGGGCAGTTCAGTCCAGTCCAGGCCGGTACCTCTGTCGGTACCAGCCAGACCAGTCCAGTCCAGTCAGTCCGCTGGGGTATACCCCAACAGTTGTCTGTTTTCGTCCTCATTCTACACTTGCACGATTTTGGAGTACGTGCGTTGGAGTCTTGCGTGGGAGCTGCGCTGTGCATCTTGCTCCCCCTTTCTTCCTCCATCTCCATCTCTATCACTAGCGGAGCACCACACCTGGTGGGTCCGCTACAAGTACTGTATTAGTATATAGGTTCAGCAATCCTACCTTCTATTTGACCTAGAAGATGTACTGATCATTCAATTCCCTATTGCTTATGACATTCATACGAAGATCTGGGAAAACAAAACCTTAAACCACCAGTACTTGGCCCAGCTATCGATGTCAAGCCTGAAATGCCCTTGCGCGCCAATTTTTGCCGAAGCGCCGGGGTACCGTTTCAATTTTTTTTTGGCTGGCGCTTCCAGCCATTGTGGTCCGGTACCCCGAAGCCCTAAAGGCGCGGCACATTAACGGGAAAGCGCCACGACCGATGGCTGGGCCAAGTACTGGTTGTTTAACTTAACAGTACTAATTACAGCTGTGCAAATCCCCCCCCCAAACCACCTCAAATTTGACTGTCTTTTCGTGCAATCGAAACATTTTGTTAAATTTAACAAAATGGCCGTTAATGGGATGAACGCAAATTGCATTAGGTACACACTCCAAATTCAGTCTGTAATACTCTGTATATGGAACGCTGGACCCGTTTTCCAGCAGGTGATGCTCCCCACCAATAGATGGAGCCTCTCCCCAGGTGCTAGTGGTGCCTGCTCTTATCAACACCACTCTGGCGGGAACTCTTTCTTTTTTTTTTTCTTTTTTTTTATAAAAAGAAAAGAAAAGAAAAAAGAACTTAAAGTTTGTCAAGTTGTGTCAACACGACAATAGTACAACAACACAACCACCATTAAACCACCAGTACTTCCTAGAGTCGTGCCCATTAACGCGCCACGATTTTAGGAAACGTACGGGCTACTACAAGAGCGCCCAAATTCATCCGACTAGAAACGTTTCTACTCTATTTTTTTCCGCGGCCGATAGCTGGGCCAAGTACTGCTGAAACCGGTTCCTATTCCCTATGAACGTCGAGAATAGACACAAGGTTCAGTAGTAGAGGGAGCAGTCAAGTCAATAGTAGACCGTTTCAGTAAAGGTCATACCTTGTCATTGATGATTTTCTTTACAATGGGGGCCCACCCTCTATAGTTGGTGATAGAGATGTCAAATTCATGGGTGAGCAGTGACAGCAGTTGATGAAGATGCCCAATTCACAGATGCCGATGTTGTCAGGTAGAAACCTAGAAACAAACGATCAAACCAAACAGATGAATAAACCACGGCAGCAAACCCTCCATAATATGTACGTTAGCCAAAATCAGAGGGATCGGGATGACCAGTTACTAAAGGTAGTGATCACTATATATAGCAACGCAATGGACTCCCCGCAGGTAGAACGCCAAATGAGCTACACAAAGGGTGTGAGCCACATAGGCTGGGCCCGGTTCCCAGCACGTGTTGCTCCCCACGAATAGATTGGAGCTCTTTCYCCCCCCCCCCCAAAAAAAAAAAAAAGAGCCACATAGGTCAAAGGATGTCTTAATCTGGATCAGAGAGACTACCACCCGGAAGTTCAACGTGGATGTTTAAACTTATGAGAAGACCTTCAGAAAGTAGCTGATAATATATCAAACATGCCCAAGAAAAGACGATCATTGAGCAAGCTAACAACTGACTAACAAACATTGAAGTCCGTCACGGTTCATTCTTGGCGATTTACTCTGGGTCGCGTTGGAAGAAGTTGTACCAAAGGAAGGTATGTGTTCCCCTCTATGGACTTACCCTTTTATGTGTTCCCCTCTATGGACTTACCCTTTTATGTGTTCCCCTCTATGGACTCACCCTTTTATGTGTTCCCCTCTATGGACTTACCCTTTTATGTGTTCCCCTCTGTGGACTTACCCTTTTATGTGTTCCCCTCTATGGACTTACCCTGTGCTTCTTGCATCTTAGTTACTATGTGTTTGCTAACGTACATAATGTTCCCCTCATGCAGATTGATGAATGGATGGTAAGTACGATATTGAGCACATAGTTGATGAGGACATATACGGGCAGGAAGAATGGGGAAACCACATAGGGAATATAAAGCTTGATTTCAGTACCGAGAACTAGAAGACGATAGATGTTTCGCCAAAGCTGACTTGAAAGAGACTGTCCCTGACTAGTTTCACAATATGAGCAAGCACAGACTCTGAGGAGCATCCAAATCACACAGACAGGGGATAAACATCATAGTTTGCTTGGAGGACCTCGGTTTTAGGTCACCGTTTGTCCCAGTTCTCGTCCCAAGGTTCCAAGTCCCATTTACCATAAGTCCCACAAGTGGTTAATGGGGACCCCCACTTTCAGCTCCTGACTAACGGGTCCAGAACTGAAATTAGGGTTTGGGGGTCAAATTTTATTGTTTTTGTTTTGGTTTAAACCGCCAGTACCATTCCCATATTCGGCCGCGGGCCCTGTGTGCCGAGTTTTCCAGCTGCATATGGCTGGCGCGCCGGCCCAGGTGATGCCTCCGTGTTAACCGCCGGGCCTTTTCCTTTTGCCTGGGAAAGGTACTGGCGGTTTAAGGTTGATGTGTGCCAAATTTGGTACCATTTGGGCCATTGGAATTTCCTGTGATGAGATTTCTGGAATTTCTCAAGATTTCTGAAATTGGAATGTTGGTGAAATTTCATGAAAGTGCACTTTGGCCTTGCTGTTTTATAGTTTTTTTTTTTGTTTTTTTTTTTTTGGGTAAGTAGTTAGTACTATGATCTCCAACCTATGAATTGGTGGCAAGTTTGGTTAAAATGACCCTTGCGTTTTGTTATAAATGGCATGAGAAGCTGTCTGAAAATTGAGGCCTCCGTTAACCGCCTCTCTTAAGTCCTAGTGCACTAGATAGGTAAGTCGATCCAGTACAGTCCACTGAGTCCAGTAGATCCGGTGCTAGGCTGTGGGTCCACTACAGTCCATACAGTCCAATTGTAGTCCAGTCCAGTCAGCGGCCCAAGCTGGATGTGTCAAAGAGGTACAGCGGCCCATCAAGTAGGGGTATTGAATCCAAAAAGTCTGAGGTAGGGCGACTGAAGCATCCCATACCAAGGTCTGACAGCGGTACGTCAAGATCTTTTTGAACTTGTGTGTACTTCCAGTGTGGCTGGAGCATGGAATGTGTAGCTGTAGTCGGCAGGTACTGGGCACCAATGCCGCGCCATAGCTGTAGTTGAGTGAGGGTTTGACGAGGAAGACATTCCGAGAGGACAGGCCTGAGGGTGGAGTGAGTGAGGGAGAGAGAAGGGAAAGGACTTCATTCTTTATTGTTTTTGCAGACGGTCATAACCATCCAACTTGTACAAGAAAACTCATCGTGTAAGACTTCCAATGTTTGAAGTTCTCACATCATGTGTTTGCTTTATACGCTCATGTCATGAAGCGCGTGACTTGTCTGCTGTGAAACGCTGGTCAGTGTGGGGTCATTGAACCCCCGCCCTCGCTGGATATATCCATCCTTGGTTCTTGCATCCCTGACTTTCTTCTTCTTTTTTTTTTTTTTTTTTTTTTTTTTTTTGTCCCTGAATTTCATCGCTGGGGTATGCATCACTGTTACGCAAAACCAGGCCATTGCCTTGTACCTTGTAGTCCAGAGTTAAACCACCAGTACTTCCGAGAACCGCGCGTCGTTAACGGCCAGCCAAAAGAAAAAACGGAGACTTTTCCACTTGACTGAATTTGTACTAGCGGCCCAGGCGCGTTCATCCCTAAAGTCGCGGCCGTTAACGAGCCACGACTGTGGGAAGTACTGGTGGTTTAATCCACCAGTACTTTTACCAGCCATTTCTCTACAATGTGGCAATGCCCAAACCACATCTGGCAAAACGCACCATGCACATGACCCATCTTGCCTGGATGATTTCGTTGTGAACCGGCAGGCCGGTACATCCCGTCAGACACCGGGGGCACTGTCTCCTCGTAGAAACGTAGTACTGGTGGTTTAAAGTTTCCATGAAATTGGGACTTTCCCCTTGGTGTGATTTTGACTGTAGCACAAGGGTTCATTCTTGGGAAGCCGGGCACTGGTTGCTAAATCGCCCACTGGCAGGACAAAGCATGAGTGGAACCTGCACCTAGGACCTCAGGGAAGGTATGCTCGATGTTAGACGGCATGATACCGGTCATCTTCAAAAATTGTTTCATTATTTCTGAGTGTGGACATAGCACAAGCAGGCCTGGTACCATTAGGGCTTGGGCATTAGGGTCAGGTGTTCATGCGAGGAAAGCAGGAGCCTGGCTGCTATTACCCCCAATGCAGGTCCATGCTTGCTGAGCACCGAAACAGCACCAGTAGGGCCTGTTCCTCAGAAACACTCTCTGAGTGCCAAGGCCCTCATTTTTTTGGACTGCTTTTCAGAGTATGATGTCCACTGATTCATGTCTCGTTTTATGCGGACAAAGATACCCAGTCCATCTCTTTCACATGTCCTCCTTTTTCAGGAATTGTCATTGACAGTTGCAGACAGAACATCTCTCTAGGCCTCCTGCTGCCAATCCTTTTCGTATGGCCAGCTGTACATTCACCTGCCATTTGGAGTGTTGTGGGCAATTTTATTACCACCGGCACAGAGACTTCTCCTCCCGAGTCCCAACCTTACGGGTGTATAGTACTGTATACCTGGCAACACTCTGGATTTCGATGTACCCGCACGCCTGCAGCAGGTCCAATATGTGCTGTGTGGGAAAATTCTCTCCAGGAGAAAATCGCCTGTCCGGTACTGGTGGTTTAAAAACTTGTCTCTGAAGTTTGAGGCCAGCTGTACTCTAGGGGAACACGGTGTTTGCTGCATATGTGCTGACTAGCTCATTTGTCAAACAGCCTGTATCGGAGCCAAAGGGGCCACACTCTGGATGTACCAGCCTGCCTGTGCACGGTTTTATGCATCCATAATTTCATCAGTGAAGAACTTTCAGATGTGCACAGAAGGGTGTAGTATACCGGTGAAGTTGCATGTGTGAGATAAAGCATGTTCCGATCCTGCTGGTGCACTTGCTTGAAGACGGGAGCAGACCCAGCATCTCTCTAGCACGGGACCCTGCAGAGCTACGCCATTAGCATCCTCGACAGCAATGCAAGGGCGTATATAGCAGGGTAGGCCCCACTTGGAGCGTATCTGCCTGGATGGTCCTGCTCAGGTGCAGAGGGAGAGAAGGGTGGAGATGGCGGTGGAGATGGACACTGTCAAGATGGAGAAGACAGTACACAACACACACACCTCACACTCATACCGTACACACATATTTCAAAGACTCACAATCAAGAATAAGGAAAACAAAGACTGCAGCGGGGCTATACCCACAGTGGACTGACTGGACTGGTACCCACGGCGGTACCGGACTGGACTAACATATGGCCTGTGAGATCAGGCCTACAGCCTAATCCCACATGCTAAGCAGGCACTAAGCCAAATAGCCCCAGCTATAGGCTGAGGAAAATAGTGTACCCGGTCCGGTGCGCCACTAGTGTTATGTTTGTGGTGCAACATAAACAGGCCGATTTGTGTTTTGTTGGCCTTAACTTAGCATCCGTGGGGCCTACCCATACATAGATACCCTGGATGAAGTCTTGTGAGGGGTGTGGCCGAGTGAAGGGATAGCTATGGAATGCTTCCTTCGTGTCTGCCTTGGCAGACAGACCCTCCTAAATGTTGCAAACTGCAGGCAGGCAGGCGGTGAAGTCTTCCCTCTGGCACGCAAAGACAAGAGTGGGAGATATCAACTTGGATTTTATTATTAGTCATATTTTATCACAGTCATCATTCATGTTCAAGTAGTTCAAAAGGTATCGCACCTGCTGGTGGGTGCAGCTCCCGCATGTTCCCTCGCTAGAGGCTTGAGCACGGATGTGGCTGCTACGGGGTTCCCCGTAATACTATAATGACAATAAAAGAGGCCTGAAAGGCCGTCCTGTCCAGATTTGACAGGTAATTGAATTGGTTGGGCTTAAAGAATTAGCCTTAAAAAAAAAAAAGAAAAAAAAAGAAAAAGAAAATAGATGTTCAAGTGAATTGGTTGATCTTCACTGGCAGTCAATCCCCTGGAGACACAGCAATCTTTTCTTTTCTTTTCTTCCCTTTTTCTGTTCTTTTTGGGGTAACTTCGGCGCAGTCACAAAAACAGTTTGAAAATGCGCTTCAGGGAATTCAATCCGGCTAACACAACACACACCCACCTGACCCCACCGGACTCGAAACCTAGGTTATATACATTCACCATTACCGGCCTTTCTGCCTCAAGTGTAGGCTAGGGTTTGGGACGCACGACAGGTTGCCGCATCTCTTCCTGGGGGACTGCACGACACGTCCGAATGAGAGAGGGCGAGAGAAAGAGGGGGGTGAGGAGTCAACGGGGAGTAGAGGAGGTAGGTTTGGATAGGGTGTTGGGGTCTACGGGATTAGTTGCCTGGAAATAGGGGAAGGATGGATGTGGCCGCTGCGGGATAAATGGAGGGTGCAGACTGTAAGCGATGACCATAGGATGCGGTGAAGACCGTTGACCGGGGAGATCAGCGCGCATCGATAGGGCCGGTGACTGGCTATTGAGGGGAGTTGGCAAAGGGTGTGAGAAGGGTGCTGCCGGAGTCAACGGTTATGCCCGGGGAGATAGGGATGACAGATGTGAAGTGGGAAGCGGTGATGAGAAGGAACTGGATTATAGTCTACATGGGGAGACGCTTGATGAGGGGATTAAGGAAGGGAGCTAACTAGGGGGGGGGAGGATAGAGGGGAGGTGGGGGATGGGATTTGGTTTGGACCGCTTGGGGGGGGGATCAAAGGAAGGAGAAGTCCACGCAGGAAGGCAAGTGAAGCAACTCCAGAGCCCTCCCCGCTATGCCTGTGGCCAAAGAATACGGTGATTCATTGGCAGGCTTCGGGTACCAGCCGAACTCGCAGGTAAGTGAGGAGTTCTTCTTTGAAGCGCTCGGGTAGGCAAACCTCCGGTAAGAGCGGGTGAAGCATCGGCCAGTGGAGGTGGGAAAGAAGTGCAACCAGTATAGGGGAACAAAAAGAAACAAAAATGGAGCAATTGCAACAGGAGAGGATACGCCTCATACATATGTCTATTGACGGCCCGGGCCTAGTGGAGTGTGCGATGGTCAATGGGGCCTGTACGACAAGGCGTGCTAGTAATGAGGTGATGTACCTGTAGAACACCTACACCAGGGCACACACGGTCACATGCAAGTTACCTGAGGGAGTGAGTACTTGGTCCCGCAAGACGAAACCGGACTGGATTAAGAGGGTAGAAGAAACATGGATGTTGAGAAGAGGGCCAAGTCGAGGGGAGGTGGATATGGAGGGAGATATGTGGTGCCAACAGTGGAGCTGAGGGGTTGGTTAATCAACGAGCAGCGAGTGGAGGAGGTGCAGCTGGCGGGGGTATGCAGTGAAGTGAGCCTCCTCCCATGGAAATCGCCAGCGGAGCTGTAGGTAGAGAAGCTGGCAGAGCGACAACGGAATTGGGAGGCTCACTTCACCGAACCCGAATTGGGAGGGAAGGATGAAAGTGCGGAGCAACAGCCCAGGATCGGGGAGGCTGGGAGCAAGGGGGGAGTAGTAGTCGGCAGGGGAGACAGATGGGAGAACAGAGTCAAGCAGAGGAGGGGAAAGGTGAGCAAGGGGTGGCAACCATATGTACAAGGAGAGGAAGGGGGAGTAGCTGACCTGGGGAGTAGTCTGGCAGTGGATGGAGGGGAAGAATGAGAAATGAGCCTAAGGGAAGCAGAGCCGGCAGTTGGAGGGGGAAGTGTAAGGAAGGACAGTCAGTTAAAGGCTGCAGACCGACGGAGAGAGTAGGGGGACGAAGGAAACACTGATGAAATGGAAGTAATGGCATGTATGGGAATGGACGAGGACTAAGAAGGACAAGATGGATACTCAAGGGCAGCAGGTGTATGACCCGCAGATCATAATCGAAGGGGATAAACACGGGCTGTTGCCGAAGGAGCCAGCGGAGGGAGGAATACAACGAAGGGGCCGCGTAAAGGATCCTCATCAGCCGACTCAGGAGTGCCTCCAGGTCCTGACCTACTCATCTGCCACGGTGGAATCCTCCGGGAGAACGCACACTAGACAGTAGCACTTAAAGCACCACATACGTGACTCAGAGAGGGAACGGACCCTATGGAGGGGAAGGGCCTGGGACCGAGGTACTGGCTACGAGGCCGAAGGGATGAATCGCCATCCCCCTCAGCCTCCCCCATATCGAGAGATTGAAGTTACGGTCTGCCGGTGGTGGGGATGCAAAGAAGCTGAGAAGATGACGACAACTCGACATCGTCTGAAATTGACTCCTCGAAGTTTGAGCAATTGGGAACACAGCTTGAAGAAGATCGGGAAGAAGACGAGAGTCACAAGGGGGAGTTGGACAGTAAGAAGGAACAGGAAGAAGATCAGCAATCCGGGCAGCAAGAGGAGGTATCAGGGACGGAACCTGTGCATGCAGTTGAGGAAGAACACGACAGTCGACGGCAGCAAAGCAAGCAGCAAGAGGCAACATCCGGGGACGAATCGGTACAAGGTAGGGGGGGGGCAGAGGAGAACCAACACCAAGAAGGACAGCAGCAGAACCTGCTAAGCGAGCTGGCACGACAAGAACAAGCGGAAACGGGACTGAAGGCCATCTTGAGGGAGGGGGAATGCTACATCTGTCCCATCGTTTTCTGGCGAACAGTACAAGGAATTCAAATGTTGATGGACGGAGTGACAGAGGTACCGATCTTCAGTGTCAACAAGCTCCCAGTGGAGCAGTGTGTTCTCAGTAACGTGAAGTGATGGAACGGCTCGAAGTATGAAGTCATGCGATGAGGTTCATCCGGCGAACACCGGAAGGGAAGGAGTATGCAGTCATTATATACTTTGTGGAGATTATTCTTAAGAAGCCAGGTACCCCGAGAATGAGGTTCATCAGTTTGCAATGGGTGAACTTTACGGAGACCGTTGGGCCCACGGCGCTTCCTCGAAACTTCCGAATTGTACACACGACCTCCCTTGCTATTCCCAATAGCTTTAATGCAAGGCTACCGCTGGAGGAGCAGGTTGGCCAAGAGCAGTTCTTACAAGGAACAGGGATACGCGAACGGGGGGAGTAAGGGTGGGGAGGCTATATTATCCTATAGGGTGTCATGAGAAGGTGACACCTCCATCAGCATAAACAGAGGTAAGTGTGGGGAGAGTGACATAGTCTATATAGGACTCACATGGGGGAATAGGTGGGGGGTGGGGGGGGCGGGGTAGATATGTCCGGGAATAGACAATGCAATCGGTTGTGTATTCTGACATGGACCGTTAGAGGCCTGGGGACCCGATCGTTGCTGCCCAAACGAAGAGAGTTGGCTGGAAAGGTGAAATCAGAGCGGATTTAAAATAATAAAAAAAGAGCGGATTGACATGGTGTGCCTGCAGGAGACTAAACTGTCTGAGCAAAAGACGGCCACGCCGACGTTATGGTGGACGGGTCACCAGGTATGGGCACCGGCACAGGGTACGAAGGGAGGAGTGTGTATCTTCGTATCCCCCCACTTCAGAGGAGAGGTAAAAGACAAGTATCACGATTCAAGGGGACGATGGACGTGGCTGGTCCTTCAGTGGGGGGAAGAGGTGTGGGGGGTTGTCACGGTGTACGGCCCGAAGGAGATTGGTGCACGACAAAGGTTGTGGGAAAGGCTGCCGACATTGGTGCCGGACGTGGAAAAAACCATCATAACAGGGGATTATAACTCCATTACCGATCCGCTGTTGGATGCAGCATCGACCAGGAATCTAGACGCTGGCTTGCTGACGCTTCTCAACAGCATGATAAGCTTAGGGTGTACGGATGCGTATAGGACCCTGTACCCGCAAGACAAGTCCTGCACGTTCTGGGGAAACACAACGTCCAGAAGAAGCAAAATTGACATGATATGGGCGACCTCAGCGCTCAATGACACACTGGAGCAGATACAAACTAGTCCAGTGGTCGTGTCAGGCCACTA
Source organism: Chara braunii (assembly GCA_003427395.1). Lineage (NCBI taxonomy): Eukaryota > Viridiplantae > Streptophyta > Charophyceae > Charales > Characeae > Chara > Chara braunii. Next base: position 821,342 of record BFEA01000177.1, on the reverse strand, counting down.
TGCGGTGATAGTAACTTATCCCGTGGGTAAACTGGAGATGGGACATCCCGAAATGGGTGTTCAAAAGCGTAGAGTTCAGGCTGCTGGTCGCACAATTTTGGGAGCACTGAGTACAGTAGTGCCCACAAGAAGAACTGCTGGAACATGTGGCTACGGCGACCCAAGACTTGCAGGCAATATTGTTAAAGCACCTGTGTTGCAGCTACTTAGCCCACCAGCGAATGGGTGAATAATACATGCATAAACTGAAAGAGTTAAATGGGGGTCAGATTAGGGAGCAAACAACGGATGAATGGTGGGCGGAAAGGATGGAGGCAGCCAGAGGATTGAGGGAATGGCAAAGAGAAGAAGTGCTCAAATGGGGGAGGGGAACAAAGGAATTATGGATAGTGGTGGGGGAAAGAATGTCAATTTTTTTTTTTGCTACGATGAGTGTGCGCAAGGGGGTGTTGCTAACGACGGAGATGGCACATCCATTTGACGAACAGCAGGGGACGCACAGGACCACAAGGACCACAAGGGGAATTTTGAAGTACGTTACAAACTTCTATCGCCAACTACTTACAGAGGAGGAAACCTGGCCACCGGCACAGATGGCCAAACAACCGGAACAGGAAGTGTGGAGTCACGTCCAACGCAGACTAGATCTCGGAAGTTCATGTGTGCTAGAGGAGGATGTCAAGTCGAAAGAGGTGTAGAAAGAAACTGCAGAACTCCCCCGCCTTAAAGCGCCTGGTAAGGACGGGATGTCGGTAGAGCTGTATAAGGACTTTTGTAACTTCTTTATTGTCCTATTGACAACGGCCTATAACGAAGCACTTAGGTCCGACACCCTGCCTCAAGGATTTGTGGATGCATATATTATCCTCTTATACAAGAAAGGGCCGAAGTCGGATGTTCGAAATTGGCGACCGATATCCATCCTCAACGCACTATGTAAGATCTTGGCTAAGGTAATGGCCAACTGCCTCAAGGACATCCTGCTGCGCATTATAGACACGACTCAGACATGATTTGCATCCAGTCACCAGATCTTCTCCAATGTGATCCTCGCATAACAAGTCTTGAAGGAGGGCTGGTTTACAGGTAGGGCTTTTTTTTTTCTTTTTTTTTAAAGAAAACCCCCTTCTCGACAGATAGAAGTGATGATATGAGCATACACTCCTACCTATCTTACGGGGGGCTCCGATCTATTGGTGGGGAGCTACACCTGCTGGAAAGCGGGTCCAGCATCCCTTTCGATACAAATAAAACAACTGAGACAATTTGCTGCAAACGGGTGCAGCGTCCCCCATGAGATCTGAGAATAGTAACTTTGCGCCTCTTCGCCCAACCTGGGCGCCAGAACTCGTGACTACCAAGCACAGAACCCGAAAAAAAGGACTATGACAGTATAGACCAAATGGGACGTACCTATGAGCTTACCCATACCACGAAGAGGGAACCAGACAAGACCCTGGTAGGGAAAAGGGATCACGGAAGTCGGACAATGGTCTTAGTGGAATAGTGGGATCAACAGAACTCCAATCATTGAAGACTAATCTATAATTCCTTTGAAAAGGTCCTTGTGAATTCTCATGTGCACCTTCCCACAGCACCCGCCCCAACCTCCCTCCCTGGTCTCCCCCAACCCTGTAATGAAAGATGATGAATTTTTTCTTTTAATTTTTCCCATTTAATAGTAATATCTGTTTGAATATGTTGTTTGATAGAATCAGTGAACTCTGGGCCATCCAGTCGGGCACCTTCCATTTCATAGGTACACCTTCTAACCCATATTGCCCAAATGATTGCTCTTCTACCAATTATGAACAAATTATCAGTGAACTCATCCACTTGATCCGGATGCCAGAATTCCAGGAGAAGAGCTTTCCATTCCCACGGCCAGGGGAGGGTGGTTCCCAACTGACTCCAATCCTATCCCACCAACGCCAAAGCCAGACCTATCCTGAGCATTGGAGAAAAATATGCTCAATTGTTTCAGGAAAGAGCTTGGATGGGAAGGCTGATCTACAGAACTTACACCATGGATGAGCGACGCCTTTCTGTTCTAATGAGGTTCTGTCAATAATCCAGTCATTAGTAGGGAGCCAGCGGTGATTTATTTGTCATTGCAAGGAGGCTACCTTAGCAGGCTTAGCTTTACAGGTATGAAACCACTTAACCCCTCTTAGTTCTTCCTTGCTGATCTTCAGATTCTTCATCCAACGATCTTCAATGCGGTCTCTAAGATTTACCCTGGGGCGAAGCATTCTATAGGTGGACTTCACAGATAAAGTATGTAAGGATCTAGAGTAGGAGCGTCCCTGTTTACCTGGGCAAGACCAGGTCAAATTCAGTGGGTCAAAGGGTAGATGAGATATTGGTATTTTTGGTTTAAAGGAGAGTCATTTATCATTGACTTTTAATACTCTAACCCGGAAAAGCTGGTCAGCCGTACACCACCTAGTATCATCATGAGTTTTGGGAACAAGAAATCCATCCTCTTGCAAATCAAGAATAGAAATTAGAATATCCTCTGGATTACGGGTCTCAATTATATTCCCCACTATCCCCTTAAGACTGTGAATTGCCACCCAGTCACCAGGGAGGAACTTAGGCCCTTTCCTTAAGATTCTAACCCAGTCCAAAGGAATTAAATCAATGATATTATCCAAAGCGATCCTCTGATGATGACTATAGCGCAGTCGTTCCTGAAGGTCTAAGGATGAGAACCAATCTCTAGTTTCTTGATTCCAAAGATCCTTAATACGTACAATTCCTCTCCGAATCCAACCAAGCCAAGGGGTATCCATTTAGTGGACCCATTTAGTGGAGAACACATCCTTGAGAATCTTTGATAAATGTATTATTAAATAAGGGTTGTTGACAAACCTCTTCCCATCTCGCCGGTGGTATTTTATCTGGCAGGGGCAGTTTCCTCCAGTTTTTCAACAATGTGCCCCAAAAGGGATCTCTACAGAGGTCGCTCCTGACCGCTTGTCTATCTGAAAGATCTAAGCAATGTAGATCCACGGGGCTGCCCCTTGGAAGAGACTAGGATTGATTTTCTAGGCACATAAGCGGGTCTGTCTCGGCCGAAGTAGGTTCTAACCTCCTAATCTGCTCACAGGCGAGGGGGTTCCAAGGAGTGAGGGGGTTAAGTAAGAGACATTTAATCCATTGAAGAGAAAGTGCTATAGCTTGGGTATGAGGATCAATGATCCCAAGGCCACCCATAGACTTAGGTTGGATTATTGATAACCATGCTACTCTGCTGATGACATTTTCCTGCTCATGGTTCCCATGCCACAAAAAAGCTGCCAGTTGACGCTGCAAAATTTTGAGAGTCAATTTATCTAGGGCCCATAACACAAATTTATACCAAATGGAGGCCAAGACCACATTGTTAATTACAAGAGACCTCCCAAATAAGGAGGTATGTTTATCTTTCCACAATTCAAATTTTGAATGGGCATGTTGCAAGATCCCTTCATTATTGGTTAATGTTTTGCCTGTAGCCGAAAGGGAAACCCTTAGTACTCTAATTGATACGTCTGTCTGCATCCATTTAATCAGGGGATGCTCAAGGGGCCTCACACCTTGATAATGAATCCACCAGCCCAAAGTTTTATTACCCCAGTTTACCCTCATATCAGAAAGTTTGCAGAAAGTGTCCATAATTCTCTTAATTGCATCTAAATTTGCTTGTGAAGCCTCGACCATTAGAGAGAGATCGTCTGCAAAGAGAGAGCATACTGGGATAGCTTCCTCTGGGATAGAAGAAATCCGGATACGACTAATGTCTTTGTGATGTCTTAAATTAGCTGCTAAAGCTTCCATGATGATCACAAAGAGGAGCGGAGCAATAGGGTCAGCTTGTCTCACTGATCTCTGAAGAACAATGGGGGGTGTCACATTACCATTAATCATAACCCTTGTGGTAGCATTTCTATGCAAGATTCTAATACATCTTCTAAAGAGTGGACCAAAATTGAATTTTTCTAAACATTATCTAAAAGAAAACAATCAACGTGATCATAGGCTTTTTCAAAATCAATGAAAATAAAGACAACATTATGCTTGGACTGACGAGAGAGCTTGATAAATTCATTAACAAGCAGGATATTGTCCTGAATATTCCTTCCTTGAATGAACCCAATTTGGGAGGGGTGTATTATATTTGCAATATACTTGTTCAGCCTATTAGTAAGGACCTTAGAGATCAACTTGTATACTACTGTTAACAGAGTAATGGGACGATAATTCATAATATTCCATTTGTCTCCTTTCATATATAACAATGTCAAAACACCTTAACCCACAAACTCCCCCATCTGGCCTGACATCCATACTTCTTGATAAAAATTCATGAGATCTTGGGAGATGAAGTCCCACATGGACTCCCAATATTCTTCTGGTAAACCATCAATGCTAGGAGTCTTTTCTTCCTCCATAAGCATTAGAGCAGTCCATACTTCATCTTTAGTTACTGGAAAGTCTAATTGTTCCTTCTGGACGTCTGATAGAGCTCTAGTCAAAGGAGTGAGGAATTCGTCTATCTCCATGCTACGCTGAATCAAAGGAATATCACTATTCTCAGAAGAAAAAAAATCCTTAAAAAAAATCCTTCCCAATTTTAGTGCACTCAGTCGTAGAGGTGACAACAGGACCATTCAGATTATGAGGATGGGCCAAAGCCTCAATGATTGCTCTTCCAGTACGGGCTCTTGCCATAGCAAAAAACCTTGCATCCATGGACCCCTCCGTGTGATGTTTCTCAATTCTGCCTCGAATCCTCATACCATGCCATCGATACTCCATGCGAGAGAATAATTGAGATTCTAATTCTTGTATTTCTTGGGTTGTCGCTTCATTCCTTACCATTTCACTATCATCAACTTCTAATTGCCGTGATTGCTGAATACGCTGATGTAATCTTGTTTCTGAAGAATGACGTTCAACTGCTAATAACTTGGAATATTCATTGCATTTACGACCCAGAAAAACTAGGCTGTTGTTGAGACACTTGATGTCATCTTGCCCTCTGTTCTCTCCAGAAGGACCACACATCCTTAAGAAACGATCTAAACGTCTTTATTTTAAGGTGAGCAGTGTTAAGTTTATAGTACCTTCTACCTTGATCCTGCTTCTTTCCAAATGAAAGAATCACCACACACATCGCATGGTTTGGACCCAGGAGAGGGCTCTTAGGAAAATTTTCAGCTACCTGAAGCGCCCCTTCCAACTCCTTTGAAAGTAAGATCAGGTATATATGGGACTTGGTAACCATTCTGGCTAGGTTTTTCCTAAACCATGTGTAAGAACGCTGAGATGGGTTCAATCTTCTAAAAGAGTCAAAAAGATTTAAGGATTGAGTCTCAACCGAGACTCCGTTAGTAGTGGCAAGCGAACGCGGATTAGGCTCTAAATACCATCCAAGCAAATTAGAAAAGACTGGAAAGTCTTGCCAAAGAAGGTGATAGCCCTGTATATTTTGTCCAATGGTTTTAATTTCAAGAAGTAAGTAAAACGCGCGCCGTGTTTGAATTCTGTGGGGGACCACCCTCTAAGCCTAAGTATTTCTCAGTGACCGATAGTGTACAAGTACCGTGAGGGAAATCAGATTGGTCATCAAAATCTCGTCAGATACCACATAAGCCGGACAAGGAGTGAGAATACTCCAGCGGTCCAGGGATCGGTCTGGTGCAGCATTGAAATCGCCGGCTATAATTACCGGGATTCCTACTGGAAGGAGGGGGGTGAGAGATTCGAAAAAGCGTTGTCGATCCCCCACCACATTGGGCCCGTCGACTCAGAGAATACTGACTATTTCAAGATCCAACATTGCCAAGGCTTTTGTTTCGAAAGACTTGGAAAAAACCTATGACCGGGTCCGATGGGAGTTCCTCCTGCGAGGGCTAGCACACAGGTACATAGGAGGTATCTTTCGGGGGTGGGTACGTACTGTGTTGACAAGGGTCACTACGGTGGTGCAAGTCGATGGGGTCAGATCAAATAAATTGAGAAAGACTAGATCGGTGAGACAAGGCTGTCCGTTGTCTCTTGCCCTCTATGTCATTTACATTGAATCGATGCATGACATATTTAGAGCGGACCACCGACTGGAGAGCTTAAAGGTAGGGTCAGAGGTGGATTTGCAGTCCACTGCATTTGCAGATAACTCAGGGGCGGTGATCCCCCCGATGACTCGTCAGATGACCATCCTCAAGGAAGATCTGCAGGTCTTTTGTAAATACTCGGGAGTGCAGATTAATTGGGGGAAATCAAAGACCATTCTCCCCCAGGGAACAGACTGGCCGAAAGGGTGGGATGTACCGACGGTGAGGGATGCTGAGAGGATGGTGTTTCTCGGAGAAAACCTAACGCCAAGCTATGGTGGAATCGAACAGATGGCGCTCAGCGCAACTGCAATGGTGATTCGACTAAAGGCATGGAGTGCAAGGGGGGGTATGAGTGTGTTTGGTGTTATAAAAAAACTCCGCATTAGTATTGCATTCTCCACCCTTTGGTATGCAGGTGCGGTCCACATGCTAAGAAAGAGTACTTTCAGATATATCGAAGGATTTCATATGCAGAGTGGCATGGACCAAGCTCATCCAACCGAAATTGTTTGGGGGTCTGGCCCTCCTTGACCCGCGAACGCAGATGTCATACCCGCAGCTGCTCGCCAGTGACCGCCAAACGGGCCGCATGGTGTTCGGTCCGTTGCTTCTACGTCAAAGACCCTGTGCAGACACGGAGGGAGAATCCGAATAGGGAACTGATCAGTAAAGGAAAAGCAACCCATACGTATTGTAGTTAGGGGGGTGGCGTGGGTAGGCGGTAAGTAGAATTAGTTAGTAAGCGTGGCAAGTGTACAACGTAAGGGGAATGAGATTAGAACAAAGGGAGGAGGGGCAAAGGAGAAGGGGAGGGATAGGGTGGACAGGGAGGAGGATGGGTGGAATGGTTGAACAAACATCACAATACATAAAAAACATAAAAAATGCAACAGAAACACCAAAAATACTAGAAAAAGAGTAGAGGAACAGGAAAGTCAATGCGGGGTAGAAAGCGCTAGGAGGTTTGAGGATACATTGTATAGCCGAAATAGGTTTATGGAGTAAGGTACATAAAGACAGTAAATGACATGGGGGCTAGGTAAGAGGAAGGTGCAGTGGGGGATGGCAAGGTAGCCCAAATAGGTTAAGACAGATAGCATAATAACTGGATAAAGGTAGATTAAGGAGGAAGTGGTGATACAATAGTCTGTGGAGTTTGATAGGTGGCCTGAGGATCTGCAGGGGAGGCCAATAGTCTGTGGAGTGCCAATGCCGACGCGCTCTGGTCACGCCAACACTGTATCCAATGTCGCTCCTACCGTCTGGCGCCCAACGCCCAGCCTACACTACTCAACCAATCTTTCCTGTCTATGTTCATGTGACTGGATCACGTCGAAGTCGAAGACCAATGTTTGTGACGACAACACCAATGGCGACCACCAACATACACCAGGTACACTCTTCTCTCCTTCCCTCATCACCCCTTGGTTCCCCTCTGCAAGCGCCTCCTACCCGAAGACCACCATCGCCATCACCCAGTTGCGCCCCTTCTGCAGCCCGGCTATGGCTGCTGTGCACCCGCTGCCTCAGCAACGCCCCTCACCTCTGCGCCTGTGCGCGCGTCCAACCAGCAGCGCCCATGCAGACACCAGCGCAGCAACGCAGCAGCGTGTCCGCATTGCCCGTGAAGGCTAGAATCCCCTCGCCCGAGCAGGGCAAGTGCGGCCCTGTGTCTGGCTGCATGGGCCTGGCTGGGGAAATTTCCAGTAGCTTCCAGTTGTGCCCCAGTATCTGCGCCCAGGCCCACCTCTGCTATTACGGGCCTGGGCCCTTTACAGTTGGGCACATCCAGGCGCCGTCTAGGCTCCAAGTGTTTGCCGCATTCTCATTGGTCAGTGGAGGTTGTGTGACGACAATGCTGCTTTATCATTCGCCCGCGGCCAGTGAATGATGTGTCGGCCTCTCAATGTGTGTGCCCAGGACGCAACCAACCGGCGCCCTGTGCTCAATTGTGCAGCGCAACTGTTGCTTCTAGAAGGAGCCAGCAAAGGCTCACGTTGCTTTGTAACCAACTGGTGTGCTGCAACTGTCTGATACCCCACGTATGGAAAAATGTCGAACAGAGGCCTCACATGGATATTCAGGCCCGCCTTCACTTAGGGTGGGCACAATGCTTGCTGGGGGCCACAACCCAAAACACTTGCATGTCTGTAAGGGCCCCGTGAGGGCTCAATCCTTGCATTCCATCCCCCTTAGCTTAGAAAGTCCGCTGAGATGCTTCTTTGCAGGTGCTTTCCACTTCAGTCTTCGTTAGTAGTCAGCAACGATTTGAGGCGTCGTTCCAACGAGCTCCACTCTTGTGAACCAACAATCTTCCTTTGGATCCGTATGATGCCTGAATCTAGCCCCATACTCTCTCATAGGTTTCGGCGGTCTTCCCCAACCCACAGGCTTGGGAACATGCAAGTCTCTGTATTCCAGAATGTCGTCGACGTCCAGATGGCCACCCATGGTTAACATTGACCTCCTTGATGGGAAGTGATCAGTCTCAGCGACAGGTGACAACTTGAAAGCGTGAAATACAACGTAAGTGGGAAGATGACCAGGGATGCTTATGACATACGAGGGACCATCCACATCACTGCCCACAATATCCATAACTTCTCAGGGACCCAAATATTGTGGCATCAGTTTCCTAAAGATTTGGAATTCCTGTCCTAATTCACATGCCTTTACCCAGACACGTTCCCCTACCTAAAATGTGGACTATCGTCTGTGTTTGTTCTCAGAGGCAATCATTGTCTCTTGAGATTTTATGATGTGTTAGACAGCCTGCTGCAACAGTTTTTCATACTACACACCAAATTCTATGGTTCCAGGTATTGCAGTTGGTCGCTTTTCAGGAAGCCGAAAATCTAGTGCAAATCTCGGCTTCCACCCCAAATGCAGCTGATTGGGGCTAACGTTGGTGGTGCTATGTACAATGTTATTGTACAGTTTGGCAATGAGAGTAAGTTTCTCATCCAGTCATCCTGGTTGGGCTTGGTGGAATGCCTCACCAGTTCATCTGTTCCGCTTCGTCGCGGGCTTCAGGGTGATTCCTCGAAGTCATATGGAGTTGACTGCCCATCAGTTCAGCGACTTTCTTCCACATCTCACTCGTGAACCGGACATCTCTGTCAATTACAATGGTCTTAGGGAGTCCACAATCACGCACCCAGTTATCCATGAATAACTTGATGACGTGTTCAATCTTTGCCATTTCTGGCATGGTGATTAGTCTTGCGTACTTAGTAAACCTGTTCACTATGACGAATACGTGCCTCTTGCTGCTCTTGCTGGTGACAAGGGTATCCATGAAATCCATGGATACACTTTGTCCCGGACCTGCAGGAATAGGCAAGGGCTTGAGTAACCCAAGCGGTCCTTGAGTTCGCGACTTATCCCGCTAACAGACTTGACATGTCTGAACATACTTCTTTGCATCATCAAGCATACCAGGCCACCAGAAATGCTGCACTAAGTTAGCAATAGTCTTCTTGCAACCGAAGTGACGAGTTGCATCATGACATTCGCCTAAAAACAAACTACGCAAAATCCCACTAGATGGGACACATATCTCTTGAACCCTGCCTTTTCAAGAAAGAGTAACCCATCCACCATCACAAACTCGTCTGATGCGGCCTTCTCTTGGGCCTCTAGGCGTATGTCCATCATGATGGGATCTTCCTTGTGGGCTGCGTAGCACGGCGAACGTGTTCGCGCCCCTTCACGTTCACGTGAACAGCTAGCGAACATGTTGGCGAACATAATTTTTTTCCATAAAACAAAAAAATATATATTTTTTTCGGTTTTTGATTTTTAACTCATGATTGGTTACGAATTTGAACATAACTCCAAGGCAAAAGTTGCATGTATAATTATTTTACATAACATATATGTTTTCCAGTTTTTTCTAGGACCTTTTTTTCTTTATTTTTTTTTATGTTCGCGTTCGGAGGGTTTTGGGCGCTTGTTCGCGTTCGGGCGAACATGTTCGCGTTCGCCTCCGAACGCGAGCACGGTGCTACGTAGCTTGTAGGCATCCACCACCCATTGAGTTACTTTGTCAGATAGGCCAAACTCAGTAATTAGCGCACCTAGGTAGTCTGCCCTAAGTGACAGCGCATCCGCGAGTTTATTGTACTCTCGCTTCACATAATCTAGCTTGAAGTCGTATTGATTTATGACTTCAATCCAACGTTTGAGTGCATTTGAGAGAACAGGTTGTGCCTTGGTTCACTTGAGTGTCTGATGGTCGGTCCTCAAGTAGAAGAACCTTCCCAATAGATAGTGTCTCAAGTGGACAAGGACCTTGTAAAGGGCGTAGAGTTCCCTTTCATAGGTGGACTTAGCCAACTTCTTTGATAACATCTTCTTACTCATATACTCGATCGACCTTAACTTCTTCCTTCCTTCCTGTTTTTTTTTTTTTTTTTTCTAACTTCCCTTCCTGTTGAGCCAACAATGCGCCTATGCCATATCGACTTGCATCAGTGGTCACAACAAATGACCTCTCCGGATCGGGGACCATCAAAATTTCATGATGTGTGAGAGCATGCTTCAACCTTTTGAAGGCTGCCTCACATTGGTATGTACATTCCCATGGTGTGTCAAGGCGTGCTAGATCAGTTAAAGGGGCGGCCAACGTGCTATAATTCTTCATAAAGTTGTCGTAGTAGTCCATCATCCCTAAGAAAGATATGACCTCAGTCGCAGACTGAGGTCGTGTCCAGTCACGAATGCTAGCCACCTTTGCATCTTCGGGCCTTATCTCTTCCGCAGATATCTCATGACCCAAGTACAAGATTTTAGAGCGACCGAACTCGCATTTGTTTCAATTAATATTATACTTGTACTGTCGGAGGAGTTGAAGTACTCTTTCTACATGTTGGGCATACTCTTCGACTGTTCTACGGAACATAAGAATGTTGTTGAGATACACGACGATGAACTTATCCAAGTAGTCATGAAAGATCCTATTCATGGTGTGTTGGAATGTGCCTGACACATTGCAAAGGCCACAAGGCATTACCACAAACTTGTAAAGACCGTACCTCGTCTGAAATGCGTTTTTGTGCTAATCCTCTAGTTTAATGGCAACTTGATGGTAATCGAACTTAAGATCTACCTTAGTGAAGTACTCACATCCTTGCACCCTATCCAAAAGGTCGCCGATGCGAGGTAGCTCTGCGTTTTTAACAATGATGGCATTCAGGCCTGTATAATCAATGAACATCCTCAGTGCTCCCCACTTTTTTAGAACAAATGCAACTGGTGAGCCGAAGGGGGAGGTATTGGGTCAAATCTAACCCTTCTCTGTGAGCTCTTTCAGTTGTCAACGAAACTCGTCCAACTCAATTGGAGCCATCCAATAGATTCTCCCTTTTGGTGTCTTGCTACATGGGATGATCTCTATGGCATGGGCAACCTCCCTGTCTACGAATCTTGAAGGCTCCACAAACAGATCAAGGTACTTAACAACTACAACTTTTATCTCTAGGGGTAATTTAATGGCATCTCTTTTCTAAGTGACAAAGACTAAGTACATACCCTCCTCTTGGTTCTGTTTATAATAATTATAATTCGTGCTTTATTTATGTGGTGTCGCGGGTTGACACGCTAGAGGAAGGGAAGGCTGTCGGGTGATTAGGATAGTCTTCATGAGATTTCGGGCATGGTAGTGGCCCTTCTCCTATGTTCCTACGCGAATCTAGTGGAGGTTGGTTGGGCCGCCCTGGCAAAAAGTGAAGAGCATCTTCTCATGCGGAGTGGGAGGAGGGAGGCTTGTTACAAGCTGGAGCGTAAAAAAGAGTTGGCAGTTTCAAGCGTTCGTTTGAGTTGGTTCCCTGGTTAAAGACACAGAAGCAAGTAGCAGCGCAATAATGACAGCGGCGATGGAGCACGAGAATTTCGTGCCAACATGTGTGGTGCTCTTTGCGTCGGCTGTCTTTTCAAGTTGATTTTGCTGATTTTAATTTTGTATCTTTTAATTTTCAATATTCTTGCTCTAATCTCGTGCTTACACAATTATAAATTCAGCTTCTCAAATTTGAAAAAATAAACTCACAATCTTATCTATTTTCCGATCAGCCAAATTCTCACCTACATGTACACACATATACACATATCCTTGATTTTCAACTATAATTTCTAAAAGTCCCAAGCAAAGTATTATCATCTACATGTACACACATACACACAAACATATATTATCCCTTATGGATCGCCAACACAATTCGTAGGGATTTGTTCTATAATTACGTATCCTTGAATTTCGACTATAATTTCTAAGTCCCAAGTAAAGTTTCTATCACGACTTTCTAGCCTTGGAACCCGAAAACTTCGGAATCTCTCCCATAATTAGTTTTTTTCTTCTAATATATTGGTGATACGTGCACATGGTGGGAGCTGCCAAACGTTGATTGGCGCAAGGGGCATGTGAATAATTGTAATAGTCTTACTGCAACCATGCTTTTTTTTTAGTGGGTTGTTCTTAGAGATGTAGGGTGTTTTCGGGGGTTATTGCATATTTTTGAAGGGGCCCTGTTTTTCCAAATTGCGATCGACATTTTGGTAAGTGTGTCGTCGATAACTGTAGTCGGCTGGATCGGATCATTCTCGGAGGGTTGAACGGTAAGAAGGGGGTGGGGGGAGCTCTATCTTGCAGGGGCATCACAAGGTGGGGGGTGAATGTCTCA
>BFEA01000177.1:758784-775093 GCA_003427395.1 Chara braunii | reverse complement strand
CCGGTAAAACCGTAGGCAGAGAGAGAGAAGAGGACAACAAACGAGGGGCTGTGACAAACTGTATATATATGTGACGATATATATATAAGGGTTCAGCCTCCTGATGAGTCGGTGAAACTCCGACGAAACAGTTTGTCACAGCCCCTCATTTGTTGTCCTCTTCTCCCTCTCTGCCTGCGGTTTACCGGGCAGTTCTATTTGACGATATATATATATATATATATTTCTGTTTGACGATATATATATATATATAGCCACAATAGCCACAAAGTTTATATATATATCGTCACACCGTGTATCAGAGCGCAAAGGCAAGAAAAGACAAAACAAAAAAAGGAAAGAAGGAAAGCTCTGCCTATTCATCACCTCTTACGTACAAGGACGGCCATGTGGATGACAGGTTGAACGCCGGCTGCCCCCATCCCCGTGTGTCACAAGGACCCACTTGCACGCAGCCAAAACGCAAAGAGGTAACGAAAAGGAGGAAACCAAACCTCAAAGAGGCAAGAGAAATTCTTCTTCTTCTTCTTCCCCTTCTTCTTCTTCTACTTCCTCTACTTTCTTCTTCTTCTTCTTCTTCTTCTTCTTCTTTGTCGTCGTCGTCGTCGTCGTCGTCGTCGCCGCCATCGTCGTCGTCATCCTTTTCTTCTTCTTCTTCTTCTTCTTCTTCTTCTTCTTCTTCTTCTTCTGCTTCTTCTTCTTCTTCTTCTTCTGCCCCCTCTCGATGTCGCGTTGATGCTAATCTGCCGGGTTCTTTACCTTACCGACAGCCTGCTCTGGCACGTCGACAGCGTTCGTCAACTATGCGCCGACCGCGCCAGACCAGACCCGGCTTTCCAGTGGTGACCGGCGATAACAAAAAAGAGGGCAATGACACGAGCACTTCTTCCCCTTCTTCTTCTACTTCCTCTTCTTCTACTTCTACTTCTTCTTCTTCTTCTTCCTTTTCTTCGTTTTCTTCTTATATACATATATATATTGTCACAGAACTATTGACAAAGATAGTGTAAGCACGTGAAGTAGAAGAAGAAATAAGATCACCGAAGAAAAGAAAAATGAAAGGACAGACAGGCACAGAGACAGACAAACCAGAATGACACAAAACAGTGTCCTCTTATTCTTTGTTTCACTGTATTCTTATTTCTTTCAGTGTTTTACAAAAAACAATTTACACTGAACAAAGGATAAAAATAAAAAGACACATTGAAATCATTCAGTTTCTCAGTCTTCTTAACGCCTCCTCCACTGTGCATCTAACGTACAAGGCTCGCCACGTTGATGAAGTTGAGCGCGAGCTGCCCCCTCAGTCTTCTTAACGCCTCCTCCACTGTGCATCTAACGTACAAGGCTCGCCACGTTGATGAAGTTGAGCGCGCGCTGCCCCCATCCCCGTATGCCATAACAGCCCACTCGCTATGGGAAAGAGGCAGAGTGAAGGAAGAGGTGTTAAACATAAGGAAGAGCAGAGCAGAAAAGGAAAACTGGTAGGCAGAGGGAGGGATTTTTTTATTTTTTTTTTAATTGACACAAATATCTTCTTTCTTTTACTGCATTCTTCTTTCTTTCACAGTTTTGCAGTTTTGGTGAAGAGTCTACCACGTTCAGTTTTCAGCGCACCTGCACTTCTTCATTTTTCATTCTCATGTTCACTCTTCGGACTTTTACTGTTAAGGTGCAGGGTACAAACAAAGTAAAATGACACAAACTTATGTTCTTCTTTTACTGCAGTCTTCACTGTTTTGCAGTTTTAGTGAAGGGTTTCCCACCTTTCCACATTCTTGTACACTCTTTTCAGCGCACCTGCACATTTTTTGTCAGGGTGCAAGGTACATCTAAGTAAGACCCTCACCACAGATAGGACAACTGTCATAAGGATGTGGGTGATGGTAGCAACCCTCCCGCTGATCTACAGGACGAAAACCATTCAGGTAAGCAACTTCGTCACAGCAGGAGCCAGGGCGGCTAGCATTGACCATACCTCTGAAGCACCCACGACAGAGGGCATGCCGGTTGCAGGCCATGAGGATTGTGGGGCGTTCACCATCACAGTTAAGTGCACATTCGCTATAGCGCCCGCAGGCACAGATGGGACATACTGCATCTGCATGTAGAGGATGTTCACAATCCGGATACAGGTGGCATCCCTGCCGACAGCGGGCCCGAAAAATGATATGGTTGTAGTGATGTCGACAAAGTCGATGCTTTCCGCAACCAAGTGTAACAGTGTCAGTGATCTCACAAAGAAGGAGGTCACAAGGTGTTAGTGCAGCATGTGGGGGATGAAGACTAAAGCAGGCACGGCGACAGACATGGAGGTAGGCACGGAGACAAACACAGAAACGGGCATGGAGACAGGTGTGGAGGCAGGCACAGAGACAGGTGCAGAGGCGGGGACGGAAGTACACGTGGTACCCATAGAGTCAGTAATCTGCAAGGAGACACACAGAAACAGGCAAAAAGACAGGTACGGAGGGAGGCACAGAGATAGGCGTAGAGGCGGGCATGGAAGTACACGAGGTACCCATAGGGTCAATGACCTGGAACAGTTGCAGGTTAGGGTAATTATGCACGAGATCACAGATCGCAGTAATAGTTTGCACCATAGCACCACCATTCCATAAAGAACCAGAGGCACGGACAAGAGCGGTGCAGTGACCAGGAGCATGTAGAATATAGGCACAAACGTGCGAACAGTGGTCTGGGTCGCCACCCGAAGGGGCACGCTGCATATCAAGTCAGCGCCTTATCAAAGCAGTCTCCAAAACAGAGACATTTAATCCCCCATGTCGAGTGTAATTACTATCGGGTTATCGCCATATAACTGACGGTGCTGAGCATCAAGATAGGAATCAATGGCCAAGAAATCAGAGTGAGTATATGGTTCCCGACTATAGGCTTGTAAGCACATGTTAGTAGCAGCGAGGCCACACAGATTCGGTGGAGGCCGGTCAGGCGGATTTTCTACAGAATCTCCTACAGTCCCCTTGCCAAGTTCATCCTCGGATGTTCCTTCGCCATCATCCCGCTTATTTTGTGTTTGCCACATTGCAGAAAGGTATGTAGTCGAAGAGCATCGCAGGGCCTCCCGTTCATTCTCCTCACCGCGGTCCTCACAACATCCCGTCCCCGTCTTTTGCCGCCCCAAGCATCCTTACCACGCCTGCGACGCTCTTCGACTGCATACCTTTCTGCAACGCGGCAAACACAAAATAGGAGGGATGATGGCGAGGGACCATCCAAGGATGAACTTGGCAAGGGGACTGTAGGAGACACCAGCCTCCACCAGATCTGTGGGGCCTCGCTGCTACTAACATCCGCCTACAAGATTATCGTCGGGAACCATATACTCACTGTAATTTCTATATATCGTCAAATAGAACTGCCCGGTAAACCGTAGGCAGAGAGGGAGAAGAGGACAACAAACGAGGGGCTAATTTCTATATATATATATATATATCGTCATATATATATATATATATTGTCACAGAACTACTGACTAAGAGCATGAGCACGTGAAGTAGAAGAAGAAATAAGATGAGCAAAGAAAAGAAAAATGAAAGGACAGACAGGCAAAGAGACAGACAAACCAGAATGACACTTTGTTTCACAGTATTATTATTTCTTTCAGTGTTTTACAAAAAATATTTACACTGAATCAAAGGATAAAAATCAGAAACAAAGACATTGAAATCATTCAGTTTCTCTGTCTTCTTAACGCCTCCTCCACTGTGCCTCTAACGTACAAGGCTCACCACGTTGATGAAGTTGAGCGCGAGATGCCCCCATCCCCGTATGCCATAACAGCCCACTTGCACGCTATGGGAAAGAGGATATATATATATATATCGTCAAATAGATATATATATAACTCCGACGAAACAGTTTGTCACAGCCCCTCGTTTGTTGTCCTCTTCTCCCTTTCTGCCTACGGTTTACCGGGCAGTTCTATTTGACGATATATATATATAAAGACAGAACAAGAAAAAGAAAAAGAAGGAAGGAAAGCCCCACCTGTTCGTCACCTCTTACGTACAAGGCCAGCCACGTGGATGACAGGTTGAGCGCTGGCTGCCCCCATCCCCGTGTGTCACAAAGACCCACTTGCACGCAGCCAAAAGGCAAAGAGGTAAAGAAAAGGCGGAGGAAACCAAACCTCACAGAAGAAGAAAGCCTATTAAACAGAGGAAGCAAGTGACACATCCCACATATAATCCAATTACCATCCCACATAACATATTTTTCTTTTTTCTTTTTTCTTTTTTCTTTGTTCTTTTTGCTTTTTTCTCAGGTTTCGTTTTTTTGTGTTTTTCCTTCCTTGGTTTCCTTTTTTATTTATTTATTTCTTATCTTTTTACTCGGTTTCTTTCTTTATCTGTTTCTTCTACACTTCATCTGTCACCCCCTCGGTAGATAGGACAACTACGGTGAGGATGATGGGGATGTTCACAGGGATACCCAAGGAGAGTTGCGTTAGTACAGCATTCAGCCGGACGGCTAGCACGAACCATCTCATCGAAACAATCCCGGTATAGGACATGTTGCCCACATGTCAAGAAAACAGCAGGACGTTCGTCACAGTGCGGCATCATGCAGTTATGATAGCGTCCTTGGGAACAGAAAGGACAACGTACATCTGGGTGATAGGGATGTGCACAATGAGGAAATGTTAGACACCCTTCCGCACATACGGCGGCAGTCGCAATGGATTGATAATGGTGCCGACAAAGATAATGCACTCCACAACCAAGACGCACCACGTCTCTATCCCGACAAATGTCGCACGAGAGACGCTCAACAATCCAGAACAGTGTATGATTCGACAAACCTCGCAAGAATTCATTTATGTTGACAATAACCTGAATCACCGTCCCACCATCCCACAGTTCCCACTGGGCAGCTGCACGAATGACTGCCATATAGTGCCCGGATTTGTGCAAAATGCATGCAGAAATATGAGGACGGGCATTAAGGTCCTCGCCTGGCGTCCCATAATGCATGAGAAGGTGGCAACCGCGAAATGCTAACTGTAAGACATTTATAGTAAAGCCTCCTGAGGTAGTATAATTACTATCCTCAGGAGGTAGACCATTACGGTCGTACAACAACACTCATTTTCAACAGTGTCAAGCTGATAAGCAATTGTAAGAAATTGAGATACAATATAACCTTGACGCTGATAAGCTTGCAGACAAACATTCGTGGCTGTCAGGCCACAAATGTTTGGTAGATCTGCTCGCAAATCCGAAACAGTCACCACTGGAAGGCCCGGTCTGATTTGGCGTGGTCGGCGTTTAATCGACAAACGCCGTCGACGTACCAAAGCAAGTTGTCGGTCAGACAACGAACCAGGATCAATACGACGCCGAGAGGAAGGGGGACTAGGAGGTGGGGAGAATGAACGAGCCTGCCACCGTCCTAATATAGACAACGAAGATAAGGGAAGGATTGATCTCAGTCGACGGTGTTGATAAGACAAAGAAGAAGAAGAAGAAGAAGAAGAAGAAGAAGAGGAGGAGGAAGAAAAAGCAGAAGACGAAGGAGAGGGACGGGAAGAAGAGAAGGGAGAGGGAGAGGAAGGGAGAGGGAGAGGGAGAAGGGGAGGGGGAGGGGGAAGAGGAGGGGGAGGAGAGGAAGGAGGAGGAGGAGGAGGAGGAGGAGGGGAAGGGGGAGAGGGAGGAGAAGGACGAGCAGATGGAACAGAGGAAGGGAGAGGAGGGGGAGGGGGAGAAGGGGTAGCAAGGGGAGGAGAGGGTGGAAGAGGATGATGCATGGACCAACGAAGCATGCGACGAAACCATTGTGTAAGTCTCGTCACATGTGTAGGCTGCCGACGCTGGCGAGCACGAATATAACAAGTCCATCCTCGAGCCAGTGTTGATGGAACATGGCCACGGGAAAGCAAACGGCGGGCAAGCAAAGCTGCTGCCGTTTTAAAATCATGCCAATTGTCACAAATCTGCTCAAACCGCGTAAGCTGGCCAGTGAACACACCTGCAGCTGATGAGATGGAATGTTTGACGTTGCACTAAGGTATCGTATAACAGGGAAACCCCATGCAACAGTCTTATCATACACACTCAATCGGAGGGATCCATCTGTATGTGTCTGCAGCTTCGCACCTAAGAAAGTACAAGAACCATCAGGATCCGTTGTCTCCTTCCATTCCAGACCATAACAGGCTGGCGATGGYGGGAGGCAACCGAAAGTGAGGACATCATCAATGAAACGATAAGTGAAAGCA
Organism: Chara braunii; assembly: GCA_003427395.1. NCBI lineage: Eukaryota > Viridiplantae > Streptophyta > Charophyceae > Charales > Characeae > Chara > Chara braunii. Next base: position 768,852 of record BFEA01000177.1, on the reverse strand, counting down.
TATTGTCGAGCAGCAGAAGGATCCACACGTTGCAGGTTGTCCACATACTGCGCCTCATCCCAATAAGGTGTAAGATTAGCAATCTCAGGACCAGCATTTGTCCCCATAGGGATACTGACATCTTGATGACGCACAAGGCCATCCGCTGTATATAGATATGTATCAGTAACAATAAAACGAAGATGTTGAAAAATGTCCGACACAGAAAGAGTGTCAGGTCCCGTATCGGTTGTCCATTCCCCTGCACGCGGTCCACGGGTCACCATACAAAGAGCAACACAGGATGAGCGTGTCCGTGTATGCTGCTGTGCCTGTGCAAGAGCGTAGGCATGTGCCTCATCAACAGCGTTAGCAACATTGTCAAGAATGCGTTGATGAGAAAGATTAGTATACATGGTAGTAAAATCGACCGTATGAGGGACCAGACCTCGAAGAGATGCTTTATTCTTTTTTAGGTCAAGCATGACCTCGTCACTGCTCTGAACAATCCAACATCGTCGAATGCCTTCGCATTGGAAAAGCTGATTATCTTTTTCGCGAAGAGTGCAGATGACGCCTTGAAGTGCCGCACTCAAACGAGCCGAAGTTGCTGTTGTGCTAGCAACAGGCTTGTGAGGCGGCCGGTGATGCAAACGCTGGACTCGTTGGGAAGAGTGCAAGTCATTCCGCTGGGCCATATGAGAAGAATAAAGGTTGTTACGGAACGTGATACCAAAAATAGTTCGGAGTGCAGGGGGAGACTTATGGGCCTTAAGCGCGCAATAGAGATATGGCAATGTGTCAGCATGAGGATATATATATATCATCACATAAATATCAGAGCGCAAAAGCGAAAAAAACAAAGAAAAACAAAAAAGATATCAATTCGTTTTTTATCTTCTTCCTTACAACTCCCCCTGTTCAGAACCTCTTGCGTACAAGGCCTATATAGTCACAAAAATATCAGAGTGCAAAGGCAAACAGAAAAGAAGGAAAACAAGAAAAAAATCAATTCGTTTTTTATCTTCTTCCTTACAACTCCCCCTATTCAAAACCTCTGGCGTACAAGGACGCCCACGTGGACGTAGGTTGAGAGGCGGCTGCCCCCAACCCCTTGTGTTATATCAACCCACTTGCACACAGCCAAAAGGCAAAAAGAAAGAGGAAGGGAACAGCCGAATCTAACAAAACAGGGGGAAACAAGTGGAAACAAGCATAAATAGATCCTAGATGACAAGTCCCACATGAAAGCACCGCCCCCTACCTCACAGGTGAAATGCAAAAGAAAGCAATCCCAGGTAACAAACCATTCGTGCTCGCCAGCGTAGACACCCTATCCATATGGTTTCGTCATACGCTTCGCTGGTCTAAACTGAAATACTGGGACACCTCCAACGTCAAAAAAGCATAAAAGACAATCCCAGATGACGATTCCCACATAAAAGCACCGCCCCCTTACACACAGGCCGGACAATGGGAAACAGCCAGCTAGGATGCAAAAAAAATAAGAAAAAGAGCCCGGATGACAGGTCCCACATGAAAACACCGCCACGGATCCCCTAACATAGACCGAACAACAGGACGAAACCAACCGGGATGCAGACAAAGGTGCCGAAAATACCAAAACAAATACTTCCATAACCATATTAAAAAAACACAACCATACAGTAGATCCGCAAAACGAAATACCCCAACAACGAGAGTTGCCCTGTAAACCATAGGCAGAGAGGAAGAAGAGGACAAAAAACGAGGGGCTGTGACAAACTGTTTCGTCGAGTTTCAATGACTCGTCAGGAGGCTGAACCCTCAACAGTCTGCAGAACCCCCTAACTGATTACATTGTTAAGTGATAATCCTCCTTAACCCTGGTTGTGGTTAAGCATCAAGGACTTCCCGACAACTGATACCCTGAGGTGGACACCAACCACTGCCCTCGAGGTGCCTGTGACAAAAATCAAAGCAGACTATCACTCACCCACACCAGATGGAAAACTCTATAGATTGAGATATATATTGTCACAAAGTTCTCAGAGCACAAAAGTTAAAACAAAAACAAAAACAAAGAAAATTAAATCCATTTTTTTTATCTTCTTCCTTACAACTCCCCCTGTTGAGAACATCTTGCGTACAAGGCCGCCCACGTGGATATATCGTCTGTTTGACGATATATGATATATAAATATAAACTATGAACGAAAACAGCACACTTTGTGAAACAAACGGTAAAGAATCTAAAGATTATAAAAATCAAAACAAAGATGAGGGGCACACTGAAACCATTCATTTTTCTCATTCTCCTTTTAACTCCACCTTCACCGTGCCTCTCACGTACAAGGCTCCCCACGTTGATGGAGTTGAGTGCGAACTTCCAGCATCCCCACGCGCCCTAATGGCCCATTTGTACGTTGTGAAAAAGAGGCAGAGTAAAGGGGGAGGTGATAAACACAGGGAAGAGAGATGAAGAGGAGAAACAAAGAACAGAAAAGGGAAAGTAAGGATAAGAAAAGACCCAAGAATGAGTTTGTCCTTGACGACAGAGAGGACACACATTGTAAGGACGAGGTGGATGGGCACACGGAAGACCTAGCTGAGCATTCTCAGCACAACAATTGCCACGACGACTGGCATTGAGCACACCGAGCATTCTCAGCACAACAATTGCCACGACGACTAGCATTGAGCACACCGCCATACACTCCCAACAAATCGCATGTCGATTGCAGGCCAAAATGAAGGAAGAATGCTCACCACAAAAGACCATGCATTCAGTATAGCGCCCATGCCCACAAAATGGACATATAGTGTCCGAATTTAGAGGGTGCCTCCAGTCAGGAACAGAAGGACAGTCCTCTACACATGGATGAAGAAACCATGTCATTGTATTCATTGGGACAGAAACGATGGCGGCTATAGCTGAGTGTGACAGTGTGTGTAGTTGTGCAAAGGAGAAGGTCCGCCGAGTGTTGGTACATTGTCCTGCTGCAGCACGGGGGGCCAGAGGAATGATCTTTGACATAAAAGAGATTGCGAAAAACAGCATCAGATCAGCATCAAGCTGAAGGGCGATTGCAAGGAAGTCTGATGGTGTATACAACGGCCGATTGAGAACGCGAAGGCAGCTATTAGTTGCAGTCAGACCACAGAGAATGGTGAGGATCTCAGGCTGGTGTGCCGGATGCTGGCCAACAATCTGCAAATCACCCAGATGGTGTTGCAAGCCCAAAATGTATTGGGTTGCTTGCTGGTCAGTCGTTTGCAGATCACCCTTGTGGTCTGCGTGTGGTGGGGCACAAATTTATGGTTCATCAACACAATGCTGGTCAGCCATTTGCAGATCCCCCTGGTCTACGCCTTGTGGGGTGAACTGCAATCCGGGTAGATCATGTTCCAATCCCTCAACATTCGAGGCCGCATCCTGATTAGGGACTGTCCCTGGAATCGGGAGTGCACCCTGGCAGGGACCACATCCTAAACCTAGTGTTGTGGCTGCCTGCAGGCAGCTGGACTGTCTACAGGAGGCATAGGAGCGGATATATTGTCATTTGGAACAAAGGAACTGCAAGAACCTGTGAAGCAGGCATAAAGAGAATTGGGGCCGACAAAGAAACAGGCTGCTGATCCCTGAACAACTGACAATGCCATGCATGTCGTTGACCGATACACAATAAGAGTAGTGGTGTTGCGAACAGAAGATAAACATGTCCCTGGCAACAAAGATGGAACAATGAGCACAATGGAAACCGGAGAGTCTGTTCGCAAGCGAGACCGTGGAGGAGAAGGGAGTGGCAAGGACGAATGCAACCGTCTACGGCCACGGACAGGAGGAAGGCAACATTTTGAAACAAAGGACGTGAGTGTCGGAGAGACTGCTGTTCTTTGTGCTGGAGCTGCAGCTGAGGAAGCTGTAGCAGCAAAAAGCATAGTACGGGGAATTCCATTTATAGAAACTGTTGTACTGAAGACTGCAGCGGAGGAAGCTGCAATAGGAACTGCAGCAGTGGAAACTGCCAGAGTAAAAAACGGAGCTGTAGAAACTGTACCGATGGGAACTGCAGCAGTGGAAGCCGCAGCAGTGGAAACCGCGGCGGTGGAAACCACAACGGTGGAAACTGCAGCAGCAGAAACTAATGCAGCAGTGGAAACTGCATTAGCAAAAACTGTCGGAGTGAAAACCCGAGCCGTAGCAACTGCAGCGGTGGAAACCGCAGTGCTGGAAACTGCAGTGCTGGAAACTGCAGTGCTGGAAACTGCAGCAGTGGACACCGCAGCCGTGGAAACTAAACTAGCAGCAGATGAGCAAGCAAAAGCAGGACAAGAGCGACATGGAGGAAAAGAAGAAAGTGGATGATGCAGGGACCAATGCAGCATGTGTCGGAACCACTGAGAGAGACATGTCACATGCGTAGGATAGTGACGTTGGCAGGAGTGCATGTAGGAGGTCCACCCTTAGAAAGGGTTGGTGGGGAATGCCCACGTGAAAGCATGCGACGAGTAAGTGTTGTTGCCACAGTTCAAAAGTCCTGCCAATGGTTACAGATTTGCTCAAATCTGGTCAACTGTCCAAATGAACACACCCACCTGTTGATGGGAAGGGATGTTGGAGGTCACAATCGGACAAGGAATGACAAGGAAATCCCAAGCAGCCCCTTTATCAAACACACTCATGCTACGAAACCGTGCGTTCTTTAAAGGCGCGTTTTCCATTCAGAAATTCAACGGATTGAATGCACGTTCAAAGAACGTGCGTGCACACGGAGTTCAANAATCGAGAAAATGGTACATACAAGTCACAGGCGCACCGCAGCAGGCAGGGGCTCTGGTATGTGACCCTGCAGCACCAACCACGCAATGTGTGTGCGTGTGTGTGTGCCCATGTTGTGGCAGTGGATACTTCAAGTTCCATGTTCCAGGGGAAGATTCAATCCAATTTTGCTCATTTGGTGAAGCGTGGCAATGTCGGTCTGTGTGTATGTGTGTAGGATGATGAGCAAAATCGGAATAAATCTTCGACCAAAATATGGAAATATACACTCCCACACTTTTTTTTTTTTTTTTTTTTTTTTTGGGGGGGGGTGGGGGGGGGGGGGGGGGGGGGGGGGGGGGGGGGGGGGGGGGGGGGGGGGGGGGGGGGAGGGGAGGGGGGCGCTCTGGAGAATAGGTAGCCAGCTGGGGTCTGGGGGGGGGGGCACTGGCACTCAATGGCCCCGAAAGACAAAAAAAGAAACACAAGGAAAAAAGGGTAAAAAAAAAGGCTCATGGAAACCAACCGGTGGCACCACGCATTCTCGGGGGGAAAGAGAGAGAGAGATCTGCCAGATGGCAGCGCACGAGCGGCGCAATCACGGACGTGCACACAGGTGTGCTACAGAGGGAGAGAGAGAGAAAGCTGCGTGGTGGTAGCGCTGGAGGGCAATGGTGAGTGCAGGCGCACAGGCTCGCTTTAGAGTGAGAGAGAGAGAGAGAGAGTTGCACGGTGGTAGAGCGTGAGGAGCACGGTGAGGGCGCGAGGACACAGGCGCGCTTATGAGAGAGAGAGGCAAGGTGGTAGCATGCAAGGGGCGTGGTGAGCGCACGCGCGCCTGCTTGAGAGAGAGGGAGAGAGAGAGCACTTGTTTGTAGGGGAGGCATAACATTGTGGGGGTATCGGGGGGAGGGCCATCAACGCCCCCCACCCCGCCAACCCCGTGACCCCTCCCCACGTCCCACCCCCCACACCCACCATCCCCACCACCCCCTCAGACCATTGAACTCGGCGCACCCCGCGTAGCCCCCATGGCGCCCACCCCGGCTGCGTGCGCAAGTTCAATTGTTTCACAGGTGCTCGCACATGCTGCATTTAAACGCGATTGAACCGGCACGTGGGGGAAGCTTACACATCATACCTCACTAACACGCTCTGAGCAACTTCTTAGGCCAATACGGCCAATCAAGCAAGCAAGCACGAAATCAATCGATCAATCAATCAATCAATCAATGTGTATGACCGGCCATACATGCTCCAATGATAGGTAGTACTGAGTTATGTATAAAAGCGTTAAAATGTCTACATGTTGGATGTATAAGACAACATAGTATTACAAAATAGTGATGCGCACATGCAATGGGCCCACTTCACATACCACCTGAGAGTCATCATGAGACATGTATTGTTGGACAGGCAATGCCACTCAGGGCATCCTCACGGTAGGGTGTTTTTGGAACATATGAGACGGCAGTTGCCGCCAGATTCAGTCGGGAAATGCCCTAGGATAGTTTTAATAGTGCTCTCTCTCTCTCTCTCTCTCTCTCTCTCTCTCTCTCTCTCTCTCTCTCTCTCTCTCTCTCGCGTAGACTCACCCCTTTGTTCTTGCTGCTCCAGATGAGGTCTCCTGCACTGTCCATGAACACAAATGCACCGATGGCAACCCTGAAACACAAATAATTTGGGTGGTTGCGTTTTTAAACAACGCCCTCCCCTCGCCCACCCACCCACCCACACACACACACACACACACAAGCAAACAAACACACACACAGACCCCAGCAGTGTCACCAAACAGCATACATCGAGAGCCCTCGACATGTAGACAACTCCTTTTCCTCGGTTAGCATGCCTGGAGTTTCACACTAAACCATTAACACCATTGAAAAGAGAAAAAGAACACACACACACACACACGCACACCATGCGGCCTGCTTCATTACGATAATGGACCCCTCTGCGAGCGTCTCTTCTCATGTTCGCTAAAGAAACCTCCACAGAAACGGCATGACTGTGCCAGACTGTCTCGTTGGACTTCACCAACTCGTCAGGAATTGAACTCCGAGAGTCTGCTCAAGGTTGCATTTGACTGACGGATGCGGACTCACCACGTCGGCCAGAGATAGCGATAACCCTTTGAGTGTGTGTGTGTGTGTGTGTGTGTGTGTGTGTGCGTGTGTGTGTGTGTGTGTGTGTGTGTGAGCAAAGAGGGTGAGGCTCTGAAAGGAGGAGATAATGACCGTATGTTCTATTCGGGTAAAGACGGTAGCTGTTATTCGCTCCCTCAGTGTGAAGGGGTGAAGAGGTTAAGTCCCCCTCTCCCGCGAATACAGCACACTGTGGTTATTAACAGTATATATCTGTCTGCCGCAGAACCTGATCTCTCTATACAATAATGTCGATGTGCTCTATTCGAGATCAGATCCCAGCCGCTCGATCGCCGGACCGATCCGTCGATCTAATCTGCAACTTTTGCTATGTCGACGTTCAACTAACCCGTCTGACTGATTCCTCCATTCATTAATTGATTGATTCCGTGATTGATTAATTGTTTAACTCATCGATTGATTGGTTGATTGACCGGTTGAGTTACGCCATACACGCACACCATAAACTGTATTGATGTACCTGAGCTTAATCACGGTTGATTCGTTACCTGACCTTAATCACGGTTAGATACGGTCGACTAAGCGGCGCTAGCGTATCACTCGTCAGACGATCGGAGTTGTCGGTTTTTCAAGAGTAATCAGTCATTCGACTACCGGTACTCTTCGCTAGAAACAACAGAGTCCAGGTGGTTAACGGAGACCCACAATTTCAGCGTTTTTTTTTTAATGCTAATTTATAAGAAAACCCGAAGGCCTTTCTAGCCAAACTTTGCATCATTCCATAGAGAGTGGACCATACTAACAAACCACAAAAAAAAAAAAAAAAAAAAAAAAAACCAGGGTGAAAGCGATGAAATCAGTTTACCCCGTTAACCGCTGGTGGAACAACACACACCACGGCTATGTTTCTCTCTCTAGCACAAGTACATATCAGATACGTGGACACTGATCGTGCTGTACGGGGGGAGGAGGAGGAGGAGGAGGAGGAAGAAGATGGGAATTTCGGGAAAAGAAAAAGAAAGGACCCGCAGCATTCTTAGAGAGGCAATTGATTTCGCATATAATATATAATATTCAACGCAGATTTACTTAATTACTTAAATTTCTGTAACGACGTAGTTTACCCGGCAATTAAAGAGTGAAACAAGACGTCAATCCGTCCGAAGCCTTTAAGCGGAGTCGTCCACCATCGCCAAGAAGCTCGGCTTCGTTCAGGGCGCCATCGATCTTGCCGATAGCCATCCTCTTGCTGCCACGTGGACGAATATGAACCGCCAGATGAAGTGGGAGACCGACCACCGTAACTGCCTCGCCGCCTACCGGTCGCCCACGACTGCACCCCAGCTCGCCCCTCGCGATTGTAAATTTCCCGCTTGTTTTCGTCCCCCAAGACATCGTAGGCTTCCGCTAGGCCTCGGAAAAAAGCGCTTGCGCGCGCTTTCTGCTCCGCGCCCGAGGACACGTGTTTGTCCGGGTGCCATTTCATGGCCAATTTCCGGAAAGCGGCCTTGATTTCCGACGTGGAAGCGTCCCGCCTCACCCCCAACACCTTGTAATAATCTGCATCCCTGTCCATGGACATTGAGCCCCCCCCCCAACAAGCGGGGGCCCCTTTCCACCCCCTTTTCTGGGACTGCAGTACACCCCCTCCGACGTTCAATTCAACCTGTGCACCTTCGCACCCCTCCTTCCCTCCCCATCTGCCCCCTCTCCCTTACCCCACGTCTCCCTCTCTCCACAAAACCCTGCCTCGGCCGACCCCTTTCATCCAGCAGCCACATCCCTGTCCATGGACATTGAGCCCCCCCACAACAAGCGGGGACCCCTTTCCACCCCCTTTTCTAGGACTGCAGTACACCCCCTCCGACGTTTCACCTGTGGACTTTCGCACCCCTCCTTCCCCCCCCCCGTCTGCCCCCTCTCCCTTCCCCCCCGTCTCCCTCTCTCCACAAACCCCTGCCTCGGCCGACCCCTGTCATCCAGCAGCCAGGCCCTCCCGTTGCCACCACCGACAGCAGATGCCTGCTGTGTGAACGCAATTCCCGAGATTCTCTGCGGCATATGATTTCTTTACCCTCCTAGGACGGCGGTTGTGCGATGATGGCGAGAAGATTAACGTGTTGGGTTCTTCGGTGGGGTCCATCAACAATACAAAAAGGATTAGCATGGCCCCTGGTGCATGGATGACACGCATAACACGCATACACCAAGAACTGGTCTGGCCCGTCCCTCAATTTTGTCTGCGCGTCAAGGGCTGCCGAGCCTACAGGCACACGCGGCGAATTCGAAAAGTTCTCGTACCAAAAAAAAAAAAAAAAAAAAAAAAGTTCTGGTACCAAAAAAACAAAACAAAAGAAGAAGAAGTTTCGGTACCAGCCTGCGGGGGCCTACCGTAGCTCAGTTGGTAAGGCACAAAACTTGCGTTCAGGAGGTCGTGGGTTCAATTCCTACAAAACCCTCACATACGTGCCTGGGCATAGTGCCTTGAGGGCAGAGGTGGTGGGGACCACCAACCACTGCCCTAAAGCAGACTTTCACTCACCCACACCAGATGTACGGGTTTGCCCGCAGGACTATATAATTAGGGAGTCGTGGTAGGTAGGTAGTGTGAGGTGAAATTGAGAGAAGAATGTAGCTTACTTTCAAAAAAAAAAAGAATCTAGGGTTCAGCCTCCGGATGAGTCGTTGTCCTCTTCTCCATATATTGTCACAAGAATATCATAATCATATAATCATATATCGTCAAATAGAACTGCCCGGTAAACCGTAGGCAGAGAGGGAGAAGAGGACAACAAACGAGGGGCTGTGACAAACTGTTTCGTCGGAGTTTCACCGACTCATCAGGATATATATAATACATATCGTCAAACAGAGCTGCTCGGGAAACCGTAGACATTTGACGATATATTATATATATTGTGTGGGTGTTTTGCTGGCTTGTGATGGGATGTGTGAACGGGCAGTCTGTAAAGTTTTCCGTCTGGTGTGGGTGAGTGATAATCTGCTTTCATTTTCGTCACAGGTACCTTGAGCGCAGTGGTTGGTGGTCCCCACCACCTCCGAGGGGTATCATTTGTCGGACAGTCATTGATGCTTAACCACAACCTGGGTTAAGGTGGATTATCACTTAACAGTGTTAGCAGTTAGGTAGGGGGTTCTGCAGACGGTTTTTGAGCGTTCAGCCTCCTGATGATTCGGTGAAACTACAACGAAACAGTCTGTCAGTCCCTCGTTTGTTGT
>BFEA01000177.1:731786-744063 GCA_003427395.1 Chara braunii | reverse complement strand
GAGAGAGAGAGAGAGAGAGAGAGAGAGAGAGAGAGAGAGAGAGAGAGAGAGAGAGAGAGAGAGAGATCCTGGAAAAATCACAACAAAATCTACGAGTACTCCAATTTTCAAGTTTTCTCACGCATTCTTCTGAGCGCGAAAACTCACTGAATTTGGAGTACTTTTTTAGTTGGCCCAGGCATGGCTAAGTGGCAAACATGAAAAATGTGCTGAATCGGCGCGACGATTATTTCGCAGTCTAAATGATTTTTTGTCAATGTTCTATTATTATTTATGGAAAGAACACGACCTCATCTATGGATTCTCAAAATTTCAGATTTTTGTGCACGTTCGTCTGAGCACAGAAAATCGCCAAAGTTGCCTCTTGCAAAACGCCTGTTTTGTTGTGCCTGACCTCCCTGTTTTGAGAAGACGGGGCTGAACGCCTGGGCCTGAGGGCCCTTTTGCAGTTCACATGCCCTCACTTCTTTTTGGGGTCCGCTTTTACCCTAAGACTGGTCCTTCGTTTTTCCAAAAGTCCCGGTTCTACCAGAGCTAGTTGTAGGTAGTCCGCAATTTTGGCACGGACCGGTCCCCCAAATTCTTTTGCCCCCTAAGAACCCACTTTGCGTCCTGGTCGCCCTCCGCCAAAAATGCGACACCTTGATACAGACGCGAAAGCCCACTATACCGCAGCCTAAGGGTTGCGAATACAGCTTGTAGGAGGCTAAAACTTTATCCTTTGTTTTGTTTTGGCCTTCTACATGCATTCGACCACCTCCCAAGGCCATATCCATTCAGGTTTCGACCGTTTTTAGGAGATATTGCCCTTGAGGCAATCAAGGACCATAATATATCCCTCTACTCTGGATTTTCTTCCCACTCTATGGAGTAAGAAGTGCGCTGGCAATTGGTCCATACCAGCAACACCCAGCGAAATTGGCATCTTTGTCATGTATGAACCTACTAGTCTCAATCTCGCAGTACCTACTTAGCGGAAAACCCATCCACCACCCCTCCCTTCTATTTTGTCTCACATGCCCCTTTTTCCTCCTCCCAACCCTTCTTATCAACAAAGAAAAGAAAATTCTTGTACTCTGAGTAATAGCAAAGCATTACCCTGCAATACACACTCTGTATGCAGAAGCTCACCTTCACTACCTAACAGGTCCAACGCTGATGGTCATTTTAATGTTTGTCCATCTGTCTATCTGTCTGTTTGCCTATTAGTCAGAGTTTCAAATTGTTCGTCAGTAAACCCACCGGTCCGTCTCTCAATAGCTTATTCTGTTGGTTAATTGATATGTCGAGCACCCAACTTGTCTGTCAATAAGTTGGTTTGTCCGTTGATTTGCTCTTCATAGAAAATCATTAGCTACCATGTATCATTGCCTTCTAATCCTTTTGTTTTATTGTTGAATTGACCACCCCTGATATTTATGAATTATTTTGTTTCATTCATCTAGTTCCATTTGGATTCAAAATTTTGTGTGTAGTTAAACAGTAGTTCATGGGTGTTCCAGTTGAGCTAGATCCATTGGTATTCCCCTCTAATCCTTCGTTACTACTTTTGACAAGCTGCGATCAATGTGTATGGAGAAGCACGTGTCGGAAACCGGGTCTAGTGTCTTTTTTTTTTCTAAAAATAAATATTAAAATTGTTGGGAACCGGACCCAGTGTCCCTTTCAGAAAGATTTTGATGATGATACTACTGATAAGATGATGATAAGGATGATGATAAGGATGATGATGATGATGAGTTGATGTTGATGCCGATGATGATGATGATGATGATGATCTATGAAAACGCTATAAACTGCATCAGCAAAACCAGGCCTCACAATACATGAGCAACTCCTAGCCTCCCGGGCCATACTATTGCGACACCGCCCCCAGTATCGAGGAAACAACTTTGAGGAGAACATGTACTGCCTGGGTAGATGTTCCATCCCATGGGTAATATGGTGGAGAAGATGCATTCTGGAATTGGAGGGGGCCAGGGTGGAAGAGGGGGAAGTCACGGAGCAATTACGGGTACTAGTACAACACGAGATCACGACACAATGGCAGACTATCAAGGAAAAACTGAACCGGGCACACACCAGGGTGGACATCGACAGAATCATCTCCCGTTTTGCGAGGAATGGCTGGGAGGGAAACATAAGAGTTGGGTGGCAAAAGTGAGCTGGACAGGAGAGAGACAACCAAAGCATCATAGGGAAGAAGGGACGGGGCCACGAGGGGGGCAAAGGGTAGAGTTGGAAAGGGATTATTCGCTGCATTTCCACAAATGGACAAGGGTGGACCCCAGGGAACCGTTAAGACCTGCTCAGGAATTCACTGATCCCTTTCCCCCCCATCCGCTGGCCCTGGAGGAATGTATGGGGGACGATATCCAACCATCTAAGTACTACTGGTTCATCTGCTCAGCTGCTCCTCAGCTTCTCCTGAGCATTTTCCTGAGTATTTTCCTAGCACAGACGTTACAACTACAGTCAATTGTTGATGATCGGAAGCGGGAAGACAACCAAGAGCCCCGGTGCCCCCCGGGTCCAAGATGGCGACCTGTTCTTTCCTCCCAGGCTACTGATGACAGAGTTTCTCTTAGGCTACTGATGACAGAGTTTCTCTTAAAAATATACACCCTGCACAGTTAATCCCCTGAAACTCAGAGAAATCAGTGCTGGCAGGGTCCCAAGAGATCCAAAAATATTGTTATACCGGAATTTGATGTATTCAAGGGACGTTGGACCCGGTTTCCAGCAGGTGATGCTCCCCACCAATAGATGGAGCGACCCACCAAACAAAGCCTCAATCCCGGTGGTTCTCCTACCACCACTGGGATAGAGGCTTTGCACAAGGGCCTCAAGAAACAAACAAACAAAAAAAAAGGTAGATCTAGCATCCCCAAGTCCAGACAAAAATGCAACTAAAGGGAAAGATGCTTGTAACGCCCCACCTCACGCCCAGCGCGACTTCCTGATCGGAGTAGGATGTGGGAAGTGCGAAAAGGGGTATGCCAAGGATTTTTGGGAAAGTGGGGGTGGAGTCCCATGTCAGAACTGTGGCAGGGTCTTTCGGGGGCACGAGGGCAATTTGGCGGAGGGGGCGGAACACCTCTGGTTACCTGGCAGATGGTATGCGTGGGTCGCTCAAGGTCGAGCGAGCCATTGGTTTTGGGGATGGCGGTTTCCGGGCGGGTCCCTTCGGGGTAGGTGGGGTTCCGATGAGTTAGGCCGTTGGGAGTTGCCGCGTGGCGCCGGTTGTCGTGTGTTTGGGTTGGGCCTCCGGGATTCCGGGGTTCTCTGCTCGCCACGTCGTCGGCAGTTCCCGCAGAGCGCGTTGGGCCAGTATGGGGCTATGTCGGAAATCAGAGGGAAACTGGTGGAGATAACGACAAATCCGGGGTGAGTGAAGTAGTAGGTATGGTCCAGAGAGGGGAAATCAGAGCACCGGGGGTCGCTAGTGGTGGCGCAGTGAAATTCACGAGGACACAGTCGGTTCTCGGTTAGGCAAGGGTATCTCTGTCAGGGGAGTTAGTTTATCCAAGGGGTGAAGTAATCCGGGTCGTATGATGAGTCGGAATTCCAGGATCGTGTCATTGTGTCATTGCGGAGTTATGAGTTGCCTAAGGGCGGGTCCGTGGCGATCGCGATCACCACGTGTGAGCACGTGCAGGCTGGTGCGAATCAAGTCGCGCTCACACGTGTTCGCCCGGGATGATTGCTCCGTCGCAGGCCCTGGATGGTCGTATCCAGGCAGACAGTATTTTTGATGCCTGTATGGGCGAATCGACACACGGGGGCACGTGTAAATGCGCAGATCAAGTTGCGTTTACACTCGTCCTCGCGCGTCGCTGGGCCAGGCATCCAACTATCTGATCACTCCGTGCTGTTTTGAGCATGCAAGATGCAACGACCACAGTCAGCTCAATTGAAAGACAAGCAAGGATGAGGACAGGATTACCGATGGCGCAAAATTCCTATCGTACTCACAAGTGCATCAAATGCAATAAACAAAAGCAAAGACAGGGATCCGGTAAAAAGACAAGCAACCAAATATGGCATCCATACATTCATTCATTCAGCGACATACGCATAGTGCATCAGAGGTGGAAATCGCGAAGACAAGTGTGAGCAAGAACCCAAGTCCAAGTTCCGAAAAACAGAGAACGGGCAAATCGCTCGGAGCCGAAATCAAAATTTATGTACACGAGACAGGAGGGAGAAAAGATAAAAAAAACAACAAAACTGCGTCCATCAACCTCAACTCTCTCTCTCTCTCTCTCTCTCTCTCTCTCTCTCTCTCTCTCTCTCTCTCTCTCTCTCTCTCTCTCTCTCTCTCCGATGCAGACAGTCCGTCATCGCGCACCAACCCACGAAGCCATCACCCCGCTTAGTCCTCCCGCACCTGTTAGGTTCGCCCACGCCCACAGTCCGTCGTGGCCCGCGTCAACCCCGCGCGTTTGGCACCAGCTCGTCGGGTCGCCCGACTCCTGCTCTACTCACCTCTTACTTCACTCGTGTGCCGACCCTCTCTGATCGTGCAACCCCGAGTTTCCAACTGCTGGTTAAGAGAGCTAACTAATCGCGCAACCGAAATTTATAGCGTGCATGCATGCGTGAAGAACACGGAATCACCAGGACTTAGGAGGGAGATTAGAGAGGGAGTGCCTGCGTTGTGCATGACCGGGCCGCGGCGTGGGGGACGTAGCCACTCTCCATGCATCGATTTGAGCATGCAGTCCATAGCTACAAAAACGCAGCAAAAGAAAAAGAAGGAGGGCGGGAAAGACGAGCGCAAGAAGAGAGATACAGTTACAATGGCGCCAACCCAAAATTACAGTTACACACCCGATTAAAGGCGCCGACTAATCAGAATTCCGTTGCAGCCGTATAAAGAAGCGTGTAAGCAAAAGGGCGCCGCGCGGCAAAAGAAAGTCCTAATTACAAAATTCCTAATTTCCTAACTAATGAGAAAAAACAGAAGTACAGGTTCCGGAAGGGAAGTCCGAAATTCCGAGAGCCATCGGGGCTCGACAAAATTCGAAGAAGAATTCAAAAAGAAAATTCAAAAAAAGAACGAAGCAAATTCCCGCGCGATGTCCGTGCCAAAAAAAAGTTATGAAACCGAACAAAAAAGAAATGACGTCAACATTTATGAATTGCGCGCCTGGCGGCGCGCCAGCCATCCGACGAATCAATCATCCGTCCCGTGACACACCCAGCTCCTAACTCAACCATCCAAAAAGAATCGACGCAAAAGACGAAGAAGCGAGGGTACTGATGCAATTTCCCGTCCATCCCAATCTCCCGTAATTGGCCCAACCTTCCCAGCTTAGGACCCCTCGTTGCAACCGCACAGAAAATCGCGCGCTACAGAAAGTGGTTCGTCACATATGTGACACCCAGGGGTTCCAATATTAGCAAGCTCCTGCTTGCTTGTTGACACGTGTCGATCTCTGTAGTCGATCGACACGCGGAGCTCTTCTCTCTATGCCACTTACCGTTCGAATGAGTGTGGACGTCGTTCAACATGGCAGCACTGCTCTACTACTTATTCCTCAGGGAGGGCCTTTGACAATCCAAGGAGGGGATTACAAGTGTCGCCCTCATGACACGTGCCCACTAGTTATGCATCAGCGAGCGTCGAGGAGGGGAAATGGGAGACGGTACATGGAGGGGTGGCGAGGGGGAGGGTTGATGGGTAGCGAGGGAAGGAAGCTCTCCATTCCGGCCACCGTTTCCGAAAGTTCCTGATAGCGAACGATCCGGTGGAAGTGGGGGAATCGGTTGCCTGTGTGGGGGAGGGACGCGAGGTAGTCGGGGTAGAGGGTGGTGAAGGTTCGGAAGAGGGCCGCTCGAAAGTGATCATGGTTCTCGCATGCGGGGATAGTCCCCGTAATCATGCAGTATACCTCGATCATGTTGTGGCCTCGCCACGCGGCACTAAGGAAAAAGGATATGGAGGCAGAAGACAGGGCGGGCACATCGGGTAGAAGGGTGAGGATGAACAGTGACAGCGAGACGGGTGGTGTAGAAAAAGCGGAAGGTATCGATGGGGAAGGGATTGGCGGGGAAGGTGACGCGAGTAGAGATCTGGCGGAAGGAGAGGTGGTCAAGGGGACGGCGGGATAACGACCGGGGACGAAGCCCGATGCCCCGCATCGGTACGTGGACGAGTTGGTGGGCGGTCGGAGGCGGAGGGGGAGGGGGATCGGCTTCGTCGTCGTCTCGCTGGTGCGGCCGAAGTCTCGGCAGCTGTCTCTCCATCTGCGGGCTTGGGTGGCTCCGGATCTGGGGCCGGATTGTTGGTGCCCGACTGACCGGCTGCGCTGGCGAGTTCCAACTGTCACTTCCCGGCCTCGATCTCTTCCCTTTTCTGTGCCTGGGCCTGCGCCCGAGCCTCGTCGCGCACTTCCTCCTCGAATCCTTCGTACTCAAACTCTTCTAACTCCTCCTGGTCTTTTTCTTCTTCTTCGTAGTCTTGCTATTCTTCCTCCTCTGCTTCACTTTGCTCCACTTCGCTGTGCTCACTGTAACTTCCTTCCTCGGGAGTTTCTTCCTCGTCGGCCTCTTCCTCAGCTTCTTCTTCGTCTTCCGCGCTTTCTTCTTCCGCTTCAATCTCTATCTCCTCGTTCTCGGAAGCCGTCCGATCTTGGAAGAAGGCGAGATCGACTATCTCGTGCGGGTCCAGGTAATCGCGCTGTGATGGCGGGTTGCAGCGGCTCCCTGGTTCCTCCAAGCACGCCGACCACCGAAGATATGGCGCCAAAGTCCGCGTAAGAACGTGCGGGACCGGGCTGTCGTCGCTCTGCGAGACGATCTCAAGAGGGAGATCATCGGCCAGCTGTGCAAGGAGGACCGTTAACTCGTGTACGATCAGTTGGTGGTGATCGGGCCGCACCGATCCGAAGAGGAATCCGAGCAGATCACCTTCCACTTTCGTTCGTCACGCCAAGATGATAAGCAGCTCGAGGTACTCGGCCCACGGTGATCCTCGTGCTGCGTCCACGTAACTCTTACTCTGACCAGACACACCAATAGCTCAACGAAGTGCTCTCGCCAACGTCTCCACTGCAGGGGATCGAGAAGGGGGATAACAAGTGATTCCAGTAGAAAGGAAAGATGTGGATGGACTCCGGATTGCCAGAAAGTGGGGAAGAAGGAGGGGAGGTCGAAAGTGGAAATCAGGGATGGGTTCATTGAGGACGGGGGAAGGGGACGAGTTCCGGGAGCACCACAACTGACTCGTGATGGAAAGTTCGGATCCCGTCGAAATTGACGCCGTCCGTGGGAAAAAGGTTGTCTCCGTGGGGCGTGAGCCAATGATTCCACTTCGCCGCCAGCTGCTGTGCCCACAGCCGGAGCGTCGTCTTGATAGCTTTATGCCGCAGCGGGCTGATGGTGCTGATGTCGCCACTGAAGGCGACCACCGTAGACACGTGGCTGATTCCCGGAGTCGATCACTGATGAACTCCTACTGCCTCTGCTAAAACAACCGCCCGGGGATTTCCTGCAAAACGGAATTCAGCAGCCTCGTACAATCCCTGGGTACAGAAGAACTGCGCAAGTTGCCGGAGATCTGGATTGAGCCGCAGATGATGAACTCGTCGAATCGCCGAGATGTGACACCGTGGCACCAGCAGAGAATTGCCGAGAGCTCGCTCCGTAAGAAAACTCATGGCAATGGCGATGGAGTGATAGATAGAGAACGAGAAGGAGACGGAGAGACAGGCGATAAGCAATTGTCGTCCTCTTCTGCAGCGGAGGAGGAATCAGATAAATACGAAGATGGGGAAGGAGGGAGGGGACGAAGGTAGGACACATGGCGGATGATCGGACGAGCCGATCTGCTGCCGAAGACTTCAGGCCCAAGCCGCACGGTGTTCACGCTGTTGGGTCCGAGCTCAATCACGCGGAATCGCCCGAAGAATCGTGGCGCTAGCTTGCCTTGGCGAGCACATTTCCTCACCTGCACAATGTCCCCCAATTTGTACTGGGGCCGTGGACCTGCGTTCCCGTTCCGGGCCTCGTAGCTCCGGACCTGTCGGCCATGGGCCAACTCGGTCATTTTCTGGCGTTTTCGGGCTAGCCTGGGGAGGGACCGTTCCATTAACTCCAGGTGCCGCTGTCGGCGCGAATACCCTTACAAGGGTATCCGCCCTGTTTTTTTTGCAAGTGACAGAAAACAGTTTTGGTTTAAAGTTGAAGTATACCGCGCTAAGCGCGGTTGCGTCTGTAATTGCGTTGACTGGGTGGTTGACCACAATAGCGAGTGCGTGGGCGCGCAGGTTTAAGGCGGGCGTGATTCTTTTCTGTTGTTGATCGTAAGGCCGATCCGGACCTCGGTCGTTTTGCTTATTATTATTATTTATTTATTTTTGATTAAGCAGGAATTAAGGATATTTTCTTTTGATTGGTACTTATATAAGCAAGCCGGCACGGGCAAATGGGAGCCGCGCAACCGTTTTGTTGGCCCAAAGCGTCGCGCCGCACTGCCTATATGGTATTCTGCGGGACCCAATCTCAGGCTTGGGCTTAGCCCTATAGGTTACGGTATTGGACTACTATTATGGAGGTTTGGGGATCGAGGCCAGCGAGTGTCGGCGCAGCAGAGGCGGAGCACTATGGAGAGAACTGAGGGGTTGAGGGCCCGACGGGGCTATCCCCTTTTGGTTTTTGTTGACAAATGCGGCGACAGGCCCGGTCCACGGGAACGGTGGGGCTTGGTAGTCCCCGCACCCTGCTTAGGGATTTCTCTTTTATGATGATTTATTTTATCTTTGCTTTTTCTATATTGCTTATTACTTCTATTGATATTTGCGGTCCCGTTTTCGTTCGGGATGCGGTACCGCGACTGGCAGTTCACATCTTAAAAGAAACCACAGGTGGGGGTACCACCGCGGCTAAGTCCTTCGGGACATCTGTTAAAATAGGAATGATACGGAGTAGATTGGCGTGGGGCCTCGGCGCCGATAAAGGCTATAAAAACGAGGGTTGTCCGACAGCCAGAGTTTCTGAGGAGCGGAGGTTGTCGGACCACGGGCTGTGCTGGGTACGGGCAGGCCGGGCAACAGCGGAGAGCGACCCGAAGTAAAGGCGATGATCGGAGCGCAGTGGGGCAGAGGGCGGTTTGGCGCTAAGGTGGAGTCATGCAGTGATACTAAGGTGCAAATCGTTCGTCGGACTTGGGTATAGGGGCGAAAGACTAATCGAATCGTATAGTAGCGGGTTCCCTCCGAAGTCCCTCACAGGCCGGCTGACTGTCGAGGCGGACGATAGCGCAGCGTGGGTGGCGGGCGTTGTGAGAGCAAGGGCGGGGTGATAAAGTGACGGATGAACCCGGACGTGGGTGGGCGCCGGGTGCATGCGAGCAAGGGAGTAGATAGCGCAGTGGAGGGGGAGGCGCTACATAGCAGCGGGACTCCGGTGAAGCCCACAGCGCTGCTGCCCGCACGACGTGCCGATCGGACTTGGGTATAGGGGCGAAAGACTAATCGAATCGTCTAATAGCTGGGTCCCTCCGACTTTCCCTCAGGCCGGCTGACTACCGGGTGGGCGCTGGCGCAAGCGGAGCGACGGGGAGCTACGAAGGCAGGGGCCGGCGGGCAGACAGCGGAGAATGACGGGAGGCAGCTGTTAGCGCAGCAAAGAAAAGGCTGCGACGGGGTGAAGCGAGGATAGTGCGAAGGGGGAATGAACTTGGACGGGGAGCGCATCGAGGTGCATTCGAAGGAAGGGACGAGGGGGAGTGGCTATGGCAGATGTCGAAAGTACTTACCTCGCCCATTCCTTGATTAAAACGAGCGAGGGAAAATAGTGGAGTGGGGTCTTAGCATAGGGCGAGTACAGGGATGAGGTTAGTTTCAGCGGTAAGTGAGTAGATCAGGAGGTTAGTAGAGATAGGCCTGCGAGGAGGTTATGGCGGAGCATCGGAGGAAGAAGTAGGGAGAGCAAAACTCGCTCGTTTCTGAACGAAAATGAGAGAGGGAGGAACTGTTTCAGGGGTTTTAGAGTAGGGCGAGATGGATGGCGGGGTTAGGTTTGGGGATGGGTTAGTAGATTAGAGGGTAGATAAAAAGGTTGTGCGAGAGGATGTCGGGGTGTGATGGAGTTGACAGAGGTGAGGGTTGAGATTTTGCCCGATTCATGATGGAAATAGGCGAGCTCGGGTGGTAGTTGGGGGTCTTTGACTGTTGCGAGTTGAACGGTGAAGGCGGATTCGGCGATAAAATGGTGGGTTCCGAGGTACAACCGATAGGGGCTACGCCCAAGAAAAACGAGTTAGCAAAATGCCAATGTATCTAGTCGGACTCGGGGGATAGTTTCATCCGATTCTGCCTTTACTGTCGATGATAACGGGAAGGGGAAARTGCGTGTTGGGGGTTTCGAAGCGTTCCGAATCAAATGGTCGTAGTGTAATCCTAATTCGGGCGCCGGTCTAACTACTACGTGCGCGGCCGGCTATGGGAAGGATCGAAAAAAGGGGGGGCTTACCTGGGGCATGAATCCGGTCGCAATTTTAGTAGAAGGTTTGTTACCGTTTTTCTCTTGTTTTCTTTGTGTTCCTCTCATACGTGTTCGTACTGGACACGACTTCCTGCAGTAAGCAACGAAGAGAAAGAGAGGGAGAGAGGTTGCTTACCTCGTCGGGACGTTGCTACCCATCAAACCAATTGCATCAGGGTGGGGACCGACCGGTTCAGGTGTCTGTGTTGCCTGCAACTAAAGACGGATGTTGTCGGAAGAAGGCTCTTTGGCCGGGGTGTAGTGAGAACCTGCCTACTGATGGGTGTAGGTGTCGCTAGGGTAAGCAGCTGCGGAAGTAACAGTCGGGCGACCTGCCTGCAGCTAGGTGAGCAAGCAAGATACAATTGACTGAGCCGGTTTGAGTGGTAGGAATGAGCCTCGCTGTGGGGATGGCTGCTGGTCTCCGTGGTCACGGTAATGGCGGTTGAGTAGGGATGGCCGACCTCGGCCATTGCTGAAAGTTGCGGTTACTACGGTTTTGAGGGTAGAGCTGCAGTTGGAATCGGAGTCCGTCGTTGCGAGAAGGAAAGGTTGTGTGCAGGCGGACGCGTTGAGCCACTGCCCTAGGCACGAGTACTCGCAGCCTGTTAGAATGATTGAACCTTGACAAAAAGAGTTGAATCTCCTGATTATGCATGGGCAGCTGCCGGCGGCTTGCTGACTGTGAGCGAACCTTTGCTGGTTGATGGGTGTTGCTACTACAGCTGCCGTTATTGCAGATTGGGCACAGACTGTAGCTGTTTGGGCGATGCTAGTTGTGCACTATTGCTCACCGTGGGTCGTCGGTGCGTTTACAAACTGCAACGGACTGCGGCATCTGGCACAGATTACAACAACGGGTGTTGTTGCTGACTGCAGCTGCGAGTGACCGCTATATGGGTGGTTGGGTGAGGTCCGCTGTTGTTGTTGCCTGCTGTATCACAGCGCAGATTACCGCAGCAGTTGACTGCCGCAGCAGTTGACTGCTGCGGACTGTTACGGGTTGTCGTATGACGATTGGATTAGGGGGAGATATGAAAAGATTAAGAAAGAAGAAGTTGAGCTAAAGGGAGGGTGTTGCTACAGTATGGTAAAACGGTGGTGAGGGGAGCGTTTGCTATCAACTGGGAGGTCGCCGGGAGTGGATCTTGGCAACCTTGGCTTTGGAATTCGATCAAGCTGTTACTTGTTGGCCGCCATTGCGGGGCCCTCAGGCGCTCCAAGATTACAAGGCCCTCTCTTGCGAGACTAAGAGCACCATTCTTGGATCTGAGAGTCTCTACCTTCTATTTCTATTCGTTCTAACTCTCAGTCTAGTCTTGGTTCTGAGAGGAAGGCGGCAGGCGGGATTGCAACCCGTAGGACCGCGTCAAGACTCTGTGGGGAGTCCACCCACCGATTTCGGGAGCTCTGCCGGAACCTAGGCGAGGTTCTCGAGGCAGGGAACCTTCAGGTAAATCATCTTCATCCGTATAGCCTACTACTACCCATGTTTGCCTATATCCCCCTGCATTATGATTATTATATGCATGCGATTGTCCCTATGGTTTTTGCTTTCTCTTCAGGACCTAATCAGACTAACTGGAAAGAATGTGTGAGAGTGAAGCCTAAGTTTCTACTTTGTTCTGATTGAAAGCAAACTAAGGATGTATTTGGGGGAAGGTGGAAGAAAGGTAGACTGCATGCGTTTGACCGGGTCAACCAAAGCCTGAGCATTGTTTCTACTGTGAATGACTCAGGGCTATGTTTATTTGGCTGTTTTCTGAAGGACCAGGCATTGTTTCTA
>BFEA01000177.1:700512-719765 GCA_003427395.1 Chara braunii | reverse complement strand
ACTTTGGGGCCGCCGTGGGGCATCGCCCCGACCGCAGTCCTTTGGGACATCTGTTAAAGATTCGGATGATACGGGCAGGTCTGCCCGGCTACCGGGTGCGGGGGAGAAGTGGGTCGAAGCCCGGGGATGAACCCGGACACAAACCAGGTTAGGGGGCAGACATGAAATGGAAAGACGAGGTAAGCAGGTCAGGCGGCGTACGGGGATGCGGTGGGACACTGCCTCGGTCGGATTGCCCCTGGGCGCCTGGGAGCTTGGGCAAAAAGGGGACGGCGCGCTTGACTCTGCGCCCGAGGCGTGTATATATCCCGGGCAAACCCGACAGTTGGAGGTTTTTCGAGAAACCGGAGGTTGCCAGGCCGCGTGGCGAAGGAATACGGGTGACGACAACAGATGCAGGGGAGTCGGGCGTCGGTAGTAGAAGCCAAAGTCAGGGGAACAAAAGAATGAACGTGGTCGTGGACCGGTGCCGGGTACGCGCACGACCGGAGCGGAGATGGCGACGGTGACGAAGGGGGAGCGAGAGCTGAAAACATCTATATCGCCGATCCTTAACGGATCCGGGTAGGAGAGGAGGTGACCCTGGGGTTTTGGCTGCGGGCGAGTCGATTTGTGAAGGTGGATTAGTGAGAAGAGTAGTAGAGTGGGAGTTAGTTAGGGAAGGTGGTGCGCGGAGGTGGTGAAAGGAGGAGGAAGGGAGCATGGCTATGAGAGGGGAAGGATGCCTTGGTGGGAATGAGCGAATGAAGGCTCATTTCCGACAATTTRGGSCAAGGCGAATTCGCTGGTGMTGTTAGTTTTAGCAATTGGAGGTTTGTCCAGAAGGTACRGACTGTGAGGGCTGCGCRGTGCMGGGCGGTGGAGGATCGTCRGTGGAAACTGAAGGAACCTTCCCTCATCTTGGCGGGAAATTCATCCTTRCATCCAGCAGGCWGGGTGGCGAGCGGGGGTGAACGYGAMGGGCGTGAGAGGCGTAGAGGAGGAGTTTGGTGGCCGAGTGCGCGCTCCCACACCTTAACGAGAGAAGCATTCGATTTTCGCCCAGGCTGCGACGGGGATGGGAAGGATAGGTACTCTCTTGGCGCGGGCGTAGCCGAAGTGCTATCGTTGACGGAGTTACGGATGCCATCCCRCAAGGCGAGMTTGCTTACGTGCRGTCGGCTGCCYTGCTCGCARTAGACCCCATTGGAAAGTGGCGATGACTATCGCCGGAGGGCCGTATTCGCTGTAGCTRGGCCGCAAGTGAAAGAAACTGGGTTGCCTAGTAAGCTTGACGGGTACTACGAGTGGGAGGTGGCGGGCGCTCATTAGAGTGACGACCTGGCTCAGGGAGGTGCATGTGTATAAGAGACAGGCTCAGGGAGGTGCGACCTGTGGAGCTCAGTTGCGACGGAGGCTGCCCAGGCGCTGTCTTGCTCTCTGTTGGAGGTATGGATGCCCTCGACCGAGCTCCGCCATCTTGCCGCTGCCTGTAAGTTGCTCGATTCATATGCAGCCTGGCCGAGTGAAGCCCAGCCTTTGGTGAGGCTTGTGGGGCTGGATCGCAGCGGCTGGCCTGCCGAGGGTGAGGCTCAGGCGGTTGTGGCCGCTAGTCGTGCTCGGCCGCTGTGTAGGTGGAGTTTTGTAATGCTGCCACGGTATTTGGCCGAACTCGGCTGGGTCCGGAGCAAGTTGGGTAGGCTAGTACAGTTTGGGGGAGGGGCGAGTTGTTGCCGGTACTGGTAGCTTCCGCTGTGTGCGGCTACCAAGGCCGCTGCTGACTGCGGCGAACTACGACATGCGACTGCCCGCTGCTGAAGAGGAACAGTTACGACATGCTGCTGAGAGTTGGGCGTGGACTGAGCCTGTTGGCTATGAGTGAGCTCGTGTTAACTACTGAGAGATCGTCATCAGCTACTGTTGACCGCGACGCACTGCCGCACGCCACAACCGACCGGTTGCTAGCTATTACGGCCTGTGAGGAGGGGGCGTTTGGACTGAGTTGGGGAGGGAGAGTGGAGGCTGCGGATTGCGCGGTCAGCAGAAGGGGTTGACTTTGACAGACTGACGTCGGACATTTGATCAAGCTGTTACAGCTGGTCGCCATTTTGGGGCCCTCAGGCGCTGAAGATTTCAAGGCCTTCTCCTGCGAGTCTRAGTGCAACTCCCCTGAATTTGAGAGTCCTAAACCCCCTTCTTCTGCCCTCTTCCCTTTAAAGTCTAGTCTATTGGTTCTGAGAGGAAGGTGGCAAGCGGGCGTGTGACCCGTGACCCGYGCCTGAGCCTTTGTGGGAGGTTGCCCCACCGATTGCGGGAGCTCTGCCGGGACTCAGGCGGAGTCCTGGAGGCAGGGAACTGAGTGRTAAGCCCTTGACTCCCTCTATTAGCCCAACTATAACCCCTACCTGTACATTTCTCTATGTTTGACTGAGTGTATTGTCTGGATCCTGTACGTTGATTTTGATTTGACTGCCAGGACTTAAGTCAGGCTGAAGTAAAGGAGTGTGTGTGCAATCTCAGTTTCAGTTTTGTTGATTGCCTGAAAGCAGACTATGAATGAGATGGGTTGCATCTGGGGAAAGGTTGGGAGGAAGGCAGTATTGTGTGCAGTTTGACTGGGTCATTAAGGCTGGGAGGTCCCCTTAAGTTTGGGGAAGCCCAGCGCTTTGTTTATTTTTGGTTTGCATGGAGCCTCAGACCGCTCTATAAGTTTAGGTAGCCTGAAGCTCTKGAGGYTGGGATGTYCTCATAAGTTTGGGGAGACCTGGTGCTGTGACTTGCTTGGAGGGTCAGGACGCTCTATAAGTTTAGGTGTCATGGCTGTTCTGACTTGTGGGGGTTTGACTGTGGGTGGCTTTCAGGAACCCAAAGCGCTCTATAAGTTTAGGTACCTTGGGTTGCCTTGTTCTATTTGGGGTTTTGTYAGTTTCTTTGGTTCTGAATAAGGAGGTCCGAACCGCTCTATAAGTTTAGGTGGTTCAACCCTTCTCTTGTTTTGTTMTGARGGAGTAATTGTGGCAAGGGACAGGCCGCTCTATAAGTTTAGGTAGCCTGTCCCACTGCCTCGCACAGATTGGACCAGAGAGAAACGAACCTGGCTGAGGATCAGACCGCTCTATAAGTTTAGATAGTCYGACCCAATRCCTCGCAYATGTTGGAACCCAATGGRTATAACTTGGCTATAKTGTATCTGCTATGCTATTATGAACAGGCTAGTAAGGYTGCTCTATAAGTTTAGGTGGCCTGACTATAGCTTATCACAACTAAGAGAGTATAATTAAGAGATATAATTGGAGGTAAACTTGGGYAGGCTGAGCAATGTTCTAMGTTGAGCGRCTSWGCCTTATGTCCCTTTGAAGACTAAGTTCAGAGAGGTATATATAAATTGGCTATTTAAACAGTTCAGGGCGACTAGAGTGGTCTAGYCATATGCCCAAAGAAGAGAGAAGTAGTTGTGCYCTCTRTTTGTGTATAYTTGRCCGAGTCAGAACGCTCTATAAGTTWAGGTATTCTGACTTTAGGCCTGGCTAAGTTGGGTGCGCTCTGTAAGTTCAGGTGCCCTGACCTATGCCTTATGTAAGTTGGGTATGAGGRGATAACTCACTGAAAGGTCATGAACTATAGTTTGCTCAGATTGGCTTGGGGATGGTGAGAGTACTTACCTTTGTGGTCTGGCCTGCATGTGGCTAAGTGAAGTTACTACTTGGTCTGGGTTTCAGGTTGACAGGTAGTTGCTTTAGAGGCTCACCACGTGCTAGAGCGATAGGAAATAGGTCAATTCGTGCATTTTCTGAGCTAAGTTTTTTTTTTTACTTAGATCGATTCTCGCATTTTTTAGGATCTTTTGTTATACTTGGCCTTGTATAAATCTTGGCAAGCRACTTTCTCTACGGGAAGCGCTGCCAAAATTTCTACAAATCCAAGGAATTAGTCAGCTTTTGACTTGTCAAAGTTCAACCTATCTACTCTCTATATCTGACTTAGTAAGAATTTTGGAAAGTCTCATTTTTCTAAAGGGAGTGATGCCCAAATTTTTGCTAATTCAGGAAGTTAAACAAAATTGAACTCTGAGAAGTCAAAGTTGTTTTCAGGTTTTGGACTCAGCTTTGTATAAACTTTGGAGTAACAATTTCCTAAAGAGAGTGCTGCCGAAATTTTTGCAAAACTAATGTCTAAATCGAACTCAAGTTGTCTTTTGAGTTCATATCTGACTTAGTATAAATCAGGGAAGTCTCCATTTTCAGAGAAAGTGCTGTCTAAATTTTTACTAATTTAGGGAGTTAGACAGAATTTGACTTTCCAGAGTTGGAGTTTATTTCTGCTTTCATATTTGGGCTGATATAAATTATAAAAAGACACTTTTCCTGCGGGAAGCGCTGCCGAAATCTCCTTGATTTAGAGGAGTTAGATTATATTTTGACAGGTGGCGATTCTCGCAATCCACCCTGGATAGGTGAGATTCTGCCATTAGTCTACCTTTGCTTTGGGCACTGGTTTAGAGGTAGACTTAGACTTAGTTGGCAGATAACTTTGGGAGAGAATGTGCTATGGAGGTTCATCCCCCATATGCTGATGATTTAGCTTGGGCACTTGACCTATCTTGTGTTACAGGTTCTTTGGGATGTCTGATTCAAGATCAGGACTAGATTCAGCTTAATCCCTTGGGGGTCATCTTCTGTTATCATTGATAACAGGTCGGTTGCCGATTCGTCGGTCTTCGACTCAATTTCAACTCATTCCCCATACTCAACCTAAAAGGTTTTAGCCCTGGTGGGTTTTACTGTTTGTTGAGGGTTTCACCCGGACTTTTATTGAATGACCATTTAACAAAGGTACTAAGCATTGAATTGAGGTTGGTTGGACTGGCAGTTGGGGCTTGCATGGCTAAAGCGAAGGGGTATGAGCATAGAGAATGGTTGGGGTTGACTCCGCGTAGTGCGTGTTTTGTCGCTTGATTCTTGGTGTGGTTGCAGGTACGTCTTGTGGCTCGGATTTGGATTTGGGTTGCCTGCACTCCATGTACATATACATGGTTGTGAGGAGTTCCACTGTGCCTGTGAGAAGTGATCGTCATAAGTCTATTCCCCTTCCGTATGTGTGCGTGGATATACGTATGATGAGTGTTTGGGAGGCCTAAGAGGCCATGTTAACAACCGCGTGAGAGTTGGGATTGAGGGACAGGGAAGACCCTCCCTTCTGCCTATTTGTGTCTTGGGGCTTTCTTAGTCGGACGTTGGTCCTGGGCCGGGATTCGAGGTCCTTGTCCAGGACATCCCAAGCCCTAGGCCCTGAAGAGGAGGAACCTCCCCTTGCATAGAGCCTATTTACTTTGGCCGGCGGGACACTCCACCTGAAAGGCGAGAACGTCGCGGGGACCGCACGACGTGTCCTTTAGCCGTTCAATATCGTGAGGGGTAACCCCTCGCGATGAGTTCCTTCAGCCATTCAATATCGCGAGGCCTAAGCCGCGGTTACCACATATGATTAGCATCAGTGGTTGGCATAGGGATGGCCTGCGGCCGCGCAGTTTTATATCAGAGCCCTGCGCGCGACGCCTCGCCGCCCCTGACGTCTAAAAGTTATGGGACCGCCGCGCTTGCGCGCAGGCGCAGCGCTTGGGATTATTATAGGCCGCCGACACCGCCCATAAAGGGGAAGTGCGTCCTAGGGCCATGAGTTTTTGTTTTAAGGACTAGGAAACCTTTGCCCTATTCCCCCTTCTTGGGTTCGTGCGAGTCTTGTTGCTTCTTAGAAATTTTTATGGTTGGACGTTGTAGTCCGTGGCAGCCCTCAAAGTCAAACCCCTTGACTTTCGCCCAGGCCCCGGGGAGGACTCACCCCTAGGGCCGCGAGAGACGATTACCACCACAGGAATGAGCCTGTGTACCACCCACTCTGCATAAGGGTGCAGAAGAGGGTGTGTGGTCTTCAACCGCGTGTGGCGGTTGTCCAACGTCGAGAGATTAACCCTCAAGGCGCTTGTCAGCCGACACTTGAGTGTCGAGCGTAACCCTCGAGATTAACGAGGACCGCACGAGTATGGGTACCACGTGGTACGCCATCGTTGCGACCGCTTGCGTGCGCTTGCATCGCGAGTCGATATGAGTTAGCCCTGCGTCCGCGCGATTTTTATGCTAAGTCTCGCGCGCGACGCCTATCCTATTTTCGCGTCGGGAAGTTATGGGTTGGCTACCGAGGGGCTAGGAGCGTTGCCGCGTTGTTTGCGTTGTGTCATTCCGTGTGTATGTGTGCGTGTTGTTGTCGTGTGGTTGTTAGAGTGGTGTGCGCGTGGGGTGTGGGATGCGTCCTAGTCGACCGACGGCGAGCCGCGCTTGGGACTTCAGCCCCCCAAAATGTCGGTTCGCGTGCGGGTCCGATAGGCGTATTACCGCGCGTACCCCCTATGGTACAGTGAACGAGAAACGCCCTCGGCTGGTCCACCTCTGCGATTGCAACCGAGTAGCTTTTGTATTGTGGACTGGTAGCTCGACGGGGATACGCCCAGCGAAGGGAGGTGACAGCTCCCGTAAGGTGAAGGTAAGTTGTGCCTCGCGTAGGCCCTATCCTGTCGTAGGGGCTCGCGAGAGGTATGGCTGGCGCACTCGGCCGGAGCGGCCTAAGGAAGCTCCTTTTGTGTGTTCGTGACGAGGTTGGTCCAACTCCTGCGTGACGTGGCCGAGAGGGTCCAACGCTGCCGCGCGCGGTGCCGGACCGATGCGTTCAACAGGTGGCACCGTTGCCGGGGATAACGGAAACCTACTGTTGTCCCTGGTGGAACGACATCCGGGTACGAGAGTGAGGGAACGCTAGGCATATGAGTGAGTAAAAGAGGGACTATGAGATGGACTGTACGATGATCTATATGATTGGGGGATGAATGATTGATTGATTAGCCGCTTGGTTGACAGCTGAGTGCTGTATGTGGATGAGGAAGTCCTATGGTAAGGATAAGCGTTATTTAGATGAGCCCAAAGGGGATGGGAGAAGGAATGCCTGCCAGGTCTAGAGTGTGGGGTGTCTAAGGTGGTCAACCCGACAGGGTCATGAAAGGTTGAGTCGTTGAGTGAGGTCCTCTGTCCCATCGTCTCTTATACCAGGAAGATTGAAGTCGAAGGCAGTGGGCAAGAATGCCAGAGGAGATGGCGGACGGTGGGAGGAAGCTTGTGACTCTCGATGACCTCATCGATGCTCTGGATAAACGCGAGAGGGCGCCGAGCAACGTCCCAAAGGTCGAGACATTCCACTTCAAAGGGGATCGGGTATCTGATTGGCTGGATCTGACAGAGCAGGCGTTGGTGGGACTGTCAGACGAGGTCAAGCTCCAGCGAGTCCTGAGGTATGTCCTGCATAGCCACCATCGGGAAGTAACTAAGGTTATGGATGCCGCCGGTGGCAGCTGGACAAAGTTTGGGGACCTAATGTGAAGGAAGTACAGGCTGGAAGACGGCTTGTTGACCATGGCCGACTTGGAGGCCATGAATAAGGAAGATTTCTCTACCATTGGGGCGTTCGTGCACGAGTTCAAGAAAAAGGCGAGGAAAGTGCACGGGATCTCTGAGGAGGCGCAGTGCGCCACATTTTTGGGGCTGCTCACAGGCTCGGAGGCCACAGAGCTGACGAAGTATGGGGAAGGAAGCGAAAGGCTACCTGGGCAACCATTGACAAGGGAGTGGAAGAAGGGAGCCTGGACCAGGTGGAGCAGCACCACATGAGGCTGCAAAGGTGTAAGAGGAAGGAGAGGGATGCTACCGCATCCGCGCCCCCAGGGGTGAAGAGGATCGTTACGGACGTATTGGCGGCATTGGGATATGATAACGAAGCAGAGATATAGAAAAGAGGGGTGCTAGTGGCCCAAGGACGGGCGTAAGGGGTAATGGATGAGGAGGCTGGGCAAGAAGACTACGGCGGAGGGGAGACAGGCTCCCAGGTCCTGACTAAGGCCCAGAGGAAGCAGCGCAATTTGCTGCAGGGAGGGCAGGGGTCGGGGAAGGGGCAGGCCCCCCAAGCCATTGCCGCACCGCCGCGTGTCTCCGCGGCCGCGTCAGCGTCAGCAGGACCATCGCATATGGGGCCACCACCAACTTGCGGGCACTGGGTGCCGCATTGTCAGTCCGCGCCCTGGCCCAGTTGTAACCACTGTGTTTCGTGTGGAGGGAGTCAGGCCCACTCGGGACACATGGTCCCCTATTCGGGCCCATCAAGAAGTATGGGCCCCCCGAGCTACCCCGCGTCTCAAAACCAGCCTGTGGCCCAACCGCCGCCCTCCCAGCAGGCCTCGCAAGCTAGTGTGGCCGGGGGAGGGGGCCAAGGACAAGGCGGGCAGGGCAATGGGGGCCGAAGTCAAGGGGGTAGAGGAGTGGGCGGCCGGGGGCGAGGAGGAAATGGTGGAGGCCGTGGAGGAGGCTGGAATGGTCAAGGGGGCGAGAACCAAGGTGGCCAAGGCAGCCAGGGAGGGGGCCAAGGGTATGGGGGCCCCCGCTTCGATTGGCGAAATGCAACGAGTTGGCATTGTGGCGAGATGGGCCACACTATACGGTTCTGCCAACAGCGGCGAGACGATGAGTTGGCGGGGTTAATCTCCTCATGCATGGGCGGAGATATATTCGATAGGTGGGGGACGCATATTGACCCTAGGACTCCGGGAGGGATTAGGCAAGAGGCCCTTAAGAGAGCAGCGACAGTACCGCCAGCAGCTCCAGCAATGTTTAGAATATGGCAGGAGAGGGAGGACCTGGGTGCGAGGGTCGAGGAGATTGTGGACGAGAACGAGAAAGTGACTCAACAACTAAAGGCAGGGACCATAAAGGAGGAACCCATAGTTATTGAGTCCGACGACGAGGAGGAGGAGGTAAGAGAGTCGGCCCTGACCATCCTGGAAAAGATGGAGGACCTGCTTGCAAAAGTGGGCAGGTACCAGGAACGGTTAAGGGTGATGTGCGAAGAGGCCCGAGAGTGGGAACTGAACCTCCCTGAGGTAATGCTCTATGGGTCCGGCCCGGAGTCATCGTCAGGGCCGCAAGGATGTCCAAGTGTGGCAACAGCTGGGGCAGGCCCTAAGTCAGGGATGACCTTTAGACCCCCCACGTCGCATGGAAGGGTGCCCCAGGCCACGCAGACTAGGGGCCAAAGCAAGGCTACCGCCAGTCAAGGGCCCAGCCAGGCACCCAGTCGGGCGCCCCCTCGAAAGGACCCTGAGCCCGAGCGAAGGAAAGAAGTGGTAGAGGTTCAAGAAGAGGAAGATGAGGGTGATGACGAGGAGGACGAGAGGCTCCAGCAGGAGGAGGACCGGAGAGCGGAACAGAGGGCCGAGAAGAGAGGGGCTCAGGGAGGGGCGGAGCCAAGCTTGCATGATGGCGTACCAAAAAGGAAAAAGTATGCACTCCGGCTGGAGGAGGGCTTTGATGTGGAGCGAATGGTGGACAAGCTCCTGGAGGGCCATAACGATCTGATAAATTTAAAAGACATTTTGGCCTCGGCACCAAGGCTCCGAGGCGAGCTGAAAGGGCGGCTCTCGCGAAGGTTAGTGCCCAATGTCCACCTGAGCTCAATTTTGCCCAGGGAGATAGAGTGGACAGAGGCGGGCACCATGATGGACTGGAAATGTGTGGCATGCGGGCTGGTGGATCTGAAAGTGAGAGACCAACCAAGCATCGCAATGGTGGACACGGGCGCGAAGATGAATATCATCCGGGAGCAGGACGCGACTATGTTAGGGCTGGACGTTGACCATTCGGACCATGGCGTGCTACATGGCGCCAACTGCAAGGCCATATTCCGTGGCACCGCGTCTAACGTGATGGTGGAGATCGGGAGGGTAAGGGCGCGAACGTGCTTCTTCGTCATGCCCGATGTCGACCACCCTATCCTCCTGGGGAGGTCATTCCTCTGTCGGACGGAGACCTTGGTCTTCAACAGACATGAAGGGACGATGATCCTGACCCTATCTGATCCGGCCTGTTGGAATTATGAAATCATCGAGTGTCGGAACACAGGGCCCGTAAGTGGGAGGAACAGGCTCAACCTCGGCTCCTTTACCTTTGAGGAGTCTGAGTACGTGCGACGAAGACTCCAGGAGGAGCAGGAGGAGGAAGGAGCGGGCGAAGTATTATCCTTGAGCCTTAATGATGTGAATAAGGCGAAGGAGGTGGTGGCGGCGCATGATATGGCGGACCCTTAGGCTATAAAGGTGTTGAGGGAGCAGGTCCTGGAAAGCCCTCAGGTAGGAGAGGTGGAGCTGATATATCGGCTTCCTGGGAGGAGAGGGGACCCTGCGATGGCCCAGGCCCGAACAACAAGTCGGCCTTTTTTAGGGGGGGGCTTAAGCAGGGTTCCCAAAGGCGGGTACAAGACTATAGACAAGAAGTGTCGCCCGGTCCCCGTGCTTGTCACGGAGGATGAGGAAGCCTACTACGAGCGAGAGCGGGGGCTGATAAGGCGTATGCGGCAGCGCGCGCAGGCAGTGTCGTGCCGCATCAACAATGAGAATGAGGAAGGGTTGATAATTGGCGAGCTTGGCTTCCTTTCGTCCCAGGAGAGGACCCTAATGGTGGAAACCATGAAGAGGAGGCATTGCGTGTATGCGTTTAATGACGACGAGCGTGGGAGGTTGGATGTGGATAAGATTCCAATGATACGAATTCATACCGTCCCACACAAGCCATGGAACTTGAAGGGCGCGCGATACCCGAATCCAGATGAAGAGAAGAAGGTGGTGGACTACCTGGACGGGAAGATGCGAACATACGTGGCAGATTACTCCAGTGGACCGTATGCCTCCCCTTGGTTTTGCTTTATCAAGCCGAACGGGACGTTACTGTGGGTGCAGGTTTTGCAACGATTGAATGTAGTAACGGTGCGGGACGCGGGAGGCTTGCCGAACGCAGACGCCCTGTCAGAGTCATGCGCAGGGAGGCCTATAATCTCACTTATAAACCTTTATTCTGGGTATGACCAGTTTCCTGTGTACCCACCGGATAGGTCGGATGGGCTGATCCACATGAACGTGGCGCCGCAGGGGTGGACTAATGCGGTGGCGACGGTGCAAAGGCACATGATTAGGGCCATGCAGACGGTTAGTCCATATATCACTCAGCCCTACATTGACGATTTGGTGGTTAAGGGTCCAAAGGAGAAGGAGGAAGACGAAGTGATGCCCGGAGTAAGGGGGTTCGTCTGAAAGCACGTCCAGGATATCGATCAGGTTCTGGGTCTGCTGGAAGAACACAACCTGACGGCGAGCGGCCCCAAGTCGAAGCACTGTATGAGGGAGGCCACGATTCTGAGCTTTGTCTGCAACGAGAAGGGGCGGAGGCCAGACGTGAAGAAAACGGATAAGATCCTAGAGTGGTCAGTCCCCTTCCAGTCAATAACGGACGTGAGGAGCTTCCTTGGGACCTGTGGGTTTTGGAGGAGTTTTGTGAAAGACTTCGCCACCAAGACTGAGCACTTGAGGAAGCTGGTGCGTCAGGATCAGGAATGGGTTTGGGGCAAAGACCATGAAAGGGCCGTAGAAGGGATGAAGAGAGAGTTCAAGGAAGGAGGTTTGGTGCTGGGGGCGCCGAATTACGAAGTCACGGATGAGAAACCATTCGTTGTCGAGACGGATGCTGGGCCAACTGCCCTAGGAGGGGTCCTGATTCAGACAGATGCGGATGGGAAGGAGAGACCGTTAAGTTTTGAAAGTCGTACCCTCAATACGACTGAGAGAAATTACTCCCAGTTTAAGAAGGAGACGTTGGCGGTGCTCCATTGCCTAAGGACCTTCCGCAACTACATCTTTGGCAGGAGGCTCATTTTGAGGGAGGACCCTACCGCGCTGACATGTTCCCTGAAAAGTTATACTCCATCTGATCCAACCATCGCGAGGTGGTTGACTTACATTTGGATGTTTAACTTTGAGTTGGAGAGGATTCCTGGGGATAAGAACAGGGCAGATGGGATGATCCGTATCAACTGGGATGGGGCGGGTCAAGAGTCGATTGAGGATACCCCACCAGCTGACGGGTTCTTGGATCAGGAGGAGGATGTCCGCCTCCACATAAATGAGTGGTCGCTGGGGGTGCCTAGCTGTGTCACGCATCCTATATGGCTAGCACCAAGGGGGTACGAGCAGAAGGAGAAGTTGGTCCTCAAGCCCTTCCAAGAAGAAGACCCGTGGGGGAGTAGAGATGTTGGCTGGATGATGAAGTTGGCATTGGCAGGGACACATAGTCTGGCGGAGGAGGTGAGGACGATAGAGGAAGGCCCGACCCAGATAGAGGAGCATGAGCAACTGATGGGAGGAATGTACTTGCTCACCAACACGCTCCTGCAGGGGAACTTTAGCCAGAGGAGCGCCGCGAGTTCAGAGAAGGGCGAGCTTCTTATTCCTGAGAGTCAGGGCGACGAGTTCGAAGAGGGAGAGATCAGGGAGGCCTTCCGTGGTGAGGAGTATGACGGGATCTATCGGGAATTGGGGTTACTCGTGTCATGCGAAATAAGGGATAGGGACGCTAGTGCTAAAGCCCAGAAGATGAGGCATCTCTACGTAGTAAGGGACGACCATCTGTTTATAAAGCGACAGGTTGGGAACCCAAAGAGGATCGTATGTGGGAGGAACCGACAGATCGATGTCATAGCGACGTTACACGATGGTATAGCAGGAGGGCACAGAGGGGTTAGTGCCACGTGCGCAAAGATACGTGAGTTATACCATTGGGATGGAATGCTGACTATGGTCATCAAGTACTGCCAGTCCTGTGTACCCTGCCAACAGAGGTCATGCAAAGGTCGGGGGAGCCTCTGCACCCCAGACTAGAGAGGGAAGTAGGTGCAGTCGTACACCTGGACCTATTGTTCATGCCACTTGGGGAGGACGGAAGTAACTATATCTTCGATGCACGGGACAACCTTACCGGGTTCGTGGACGGTCGGGCTATACGTACGAAAACCGGCCCAGTTTTAGCAAGGTGCATCGAAGAGTACTACTTGCGCTATCCATTTGTCAGAGAGTTTGTGATGGACCGGGGATCGGAGTTTACGTGTAACGAGGTGCGGACCTTGCTTGCGGGATACGGCATGGTAGCAAACTACACTACTGTCACGCACCCCCAGGCAAACGCGCCTGTGGAAAGGGGGCATAGTACCATCACGAATCTCCTGGCCAAATGGACTGAGGGAAAGCCTAACAAGTGGTTGAAATTCCTTAGAGCAGCATTCTTCGTAGAGAATGTTACATTGAAAAGGACTACCAAGTATGTGTCAGCCACACTATGGTATGGAAGATATGACACCTTTCCCATAGAAAGCTTTATGAAAACGTGGAGGCGCCAGGACCTGGAAGTGAACCTGTCATTTGAAGAACTGCTCGATATACGGGCGCAACAGGTGGGAGCCATATGGAAGATAAAATGAGGTGGGACCAGATGGCCCGAATAAGGAAGGATCCGCTGAAGGTTGGAGATGTGGTGCTGCTGTATGACTCCTCGCTGGAGAAGCAATGGTCTAGGAAACTCGACAAGCGGTGGCTGGGACCCTATAGGATCGTGCGGTGTGGCGAGTTTGGGGCCTACCAAATTGAGGAGTTGGATGAGGCAGGATGGCAGGACTGGGTATCAGGAACAAGGCTGAAGAAGTTTGTGGTCAAGGAATAGGTAAGGGGCCACGAGGCCTCGTTAGGAATAGAGTCTTGCCTAGGTATTACCCAGGTCAGGTGACTAGATAGGTGGGTGATAGGGGTGGATGGGTGTGGAAAGTATGTGGGATTTCCCTAGACTAATGGCTCAGTTGCTGACCCTGTTGTGTGCCTGTTTGCTGTCTCTCGCCTGTTGTGCAGGTCTGACTTTTCGAAGGCAGTCATGCAGAGGGGCGGGAGGGACACACGGCCACGTCAGGGACTCCAAAGGATGGCGGGAGGAGGCGAGCAGCACGAGCTGCATAGGAGGGAGCCCACGCCGGAGTTTGATGACGACAACATTGAGCTCTTCTTGGACGTATATCGGGACCATGCGGCACAGAGAGGGCGGAGAGGATTCACCACTTGAGGGGTATAGGGCGGTTCGAGGAGCCTGTCGCTCAGATATGTGAGGAGGCCTTGACTTGGCCAGACGTGGAGGCCGGGATGCAGAGGTTGAGAGCTTCCCCTAGGGGGCGTGATGGCATGCCCATTCGATTGGAGGGGGGAACGCAGATGAGTTCATCCCTGCATATGAGCACTACATGTTGAGTCTGGGGGTTGCGCAGGGGGAATGGGTGCAGACCCTACTTATCTGGACGAGGCAAGCAGAGAAGCAGGCGGTTAAGCAGATTCGGGAAAGGGCTCGAGACTGAGAGGACTGTCAGGCCCAGCTCAGGAGAATGTTCGGACGGCCACAGCACGAGAGGCACGAGCCCAGAGTTGAGAGGCGACGACGAAGCAAGAGGCCAAGGGAACCGGCACCGAGAGAGGCGGGGCCGACCAGAGAGAGGAGGGGAGCCCCAGCCCAGCGGGAGGATGAGCCCGCAGGGCCCGCATTGGCAGAGGAGTCGTTCCCTGCTTGTAGCCTCCGAGCGGTTGAGTTTCGGCGGATTACGAGCGAGGAATTGAGGCCGCCCTCGCCACTGCCATCAATGCAGGAGCTGGACATACCAAGAGTGACGCCATTCCGAAGCTTAGCTACTCATCTCGATGTATCCCAATGGGAGGCCTCACGGTTGGGAGAGGGCTCAGTTGAGCCGGCATGCTACGTGCCATTGGAGGAGCCCCTCGACCCCGAGATGGAGACAGACATGCAAGACCGAGAGGAGCCGCAAGATCCTGAGATGGCAGCCGAGCGGCCGGATCCGGTGCAACCTCAGAGTAGAGAGGTGATCACGGTTGGGGACGATATCCCTCCATGCTCCCCAGCTCCAGAGCCAGCACAACGTTCATGGCCAGAGGGGATTCCTGAGCCTGGCAGTGAGGAGATCCCGGAGTTTCCCCCTGAGGCCACCACTATACCTGAGCAGGAGGCAGAGGCGGAGGACCAGGGTCTGTGTGAGAGAGCGAGGATGGAGGCGCCCCTTGACTTGCCCTCGGCCACGCAGGTGACCAAGAGCCCGGACATCGAGGAACCCGTTTCAGCAGAGTTACCGTCAGTAGTGTCGCGCGCGAGCGAAGGGATGGAGGCGGAGGCGTCGACTCCAGGAGACCACGGGCCGCGAGTGGGAGGAACCCCAAGAGAGACCCGCGAGGAGAAGTTCGCCCGAGTGCAGGTCCGTCTGGACGAGATATACGCAAGATAGGCTGAGATGGAGGCGGCAGGGATAGAGCCGACACCGCCGGTCGAGCCCAAGACAAATGAGCAGAGGATCGACGAGTTGTGGGCTAGGTATGAGAGCCAGAGGGATGCAGCCCGCCAGAGGTCACGAGAGGCAGGACGGGCGGACGAGGAGACGAGTGGGCTGAGAGAGATGGGGGACTTGGGGTTCTCCGCGACCAGGCAGGCGATTGAGCGTATGGGTCGGAGGGTATGCGAGACGACAGTCACATCTTTCCAGTGGTATAATCTGCTCAACAATGAGCTCAGGGTTAAGGAGTTGGAGGTAGAGCACCTAACTACTCAGCTTGCCGAGGAGGGGGTGAGGAGCCAGGCCAGAGAGGTTGAGTGGGAGAGGAGATTTGGGGAGATGGCGGCCGCTATGGATAGGCTCTCAGCAGCCTGGGAGGCTAGCCAGGCAGGGCCAGCCGGTGCTGATAGCCAGGGCCGTGGGATGCAGGCGTCACCGAATCAGGGAGTAGCAGTGGAGGTCCCTCGTCAGGCCGAGCCGAGCCGATGGAGGAGGCGCCCTTGGACGCAGTCGAGGAGGAGAGTGGCGCGCAGGAGTCGCTTATGGCTATGTCTACGGAGAGGAGAGGTTCACGCTTGCATGAGCTGGCGGCAGCCATGGGGATAGGCACTCCACAGGAGGGGCCTCAGGGACTCGACGCTCCAGAGCATGCCCCGAGGTTGGGGGAGTTGAGGGCGGAGCTGGGCTCCTGGGCCACGGGGACCAACTCAAGAGGGCCTGACTCGCGACGGCAGCAACAGCAGGAGGTCATGAGTGAGCCCGCCGCTATGGGGGGCTCTCAGCTGTCAGGAGTATGTAGGGATGAGGCGATGATGACAGAGAGGGCGCATGAGGAGGGACCCCGAGAGTTGGATACGCCAGAGCGCGGGCCAGAGAGTGCGGTTGCACGAGGGGGTGAGGGTGCTGAGGTTATGGAGCCTGGACCTCGGGGCCATGTGGGGTTGCCCTCGTGTCATGAGGTGACTACTGAGACCGTGGGGGCGCCTTCGACATCGAGTTCGCAGGGGAGAAAAAAGAAGACTGCCAGGTGGCACGATACCTCCTGTTTTTGGTGCAAGGAGGGAGGGCATAGAGCCGTGGACTGTCCAGAGCTCCTTGAGGATAAGGCCGAGGGGCGAGTTGCGGAGGTCGACGGCAAGTCCTATGACAGACAGGGCATGATAGTGGAGCGAGCTCCAGATGGGGGCAGGGCTCAATTGTATAGGCAGAACCAGGAGGAATTGTGTAAGTAGGGACCGGTCTGTCCATATATTGGTGGGACTAGAGATCCTTGACACACACAAGGCGGGGTTAGGGGTGTACATATTTTGAGTCAGTCGAGAGGGCCCTAGATGTGTGTGTGTGTAGGAGTGGTGGGATGAGTTTCTATCCGATTGTACATATGTGTTTGACTCTTGTTCATTTGTTTCCTTCTGAGTTTCTTCATGGGCTACGACCCAGGGGTAAGACTCGGCTGTGTGATATATGGGACCATTTAGTTACATTTGGTTTTGTGGTTCAGAAGCTATTGCTGCTCTGAACGGGATTTGGGAGTTTACAACACTCGGGATATGAGTTTCCCAGCAGGGGAGGATAGGGGCTGACCGTTCTGCGGATGTTAGGTGGATGCTATGTCCCCGAGTGTATTTGGTGAGTGTATAGTGGGGTTATGAGTCCTACTCAGACAGGCAGGGTATTGAGTGGAGTGCTTGTATTCGGCTGTTGGGGGAGGCATTCTACTCCCTGAGTGTACTATGAGTTGAGATCCTGTGGGACTTGTTTTGTGACGATCACTATCATTCTCACATGTGTGGATTTATCTCGATAAGTGTTTGGCTTTATGTGAGAGATGTACAGGATACATCGCATGAGCATGATTGTGTAAAACGTAAAGCTGTCTACCCTCCGGTATACTCGTGCGGTCTGCTACAAGCGGACGAGAAGGTAGAGTATAAGGAGGGGGAGTGCAGCCTGTTTGTGAAAAACTGTGAAAATCCTACGGGATTAATAAATTTAGGAATTTGTATGTTTTGTTATACTAAACATCGTTGCCTAAATTGTGTAGGGACCCAGAAGGTGGTCCCTCAACATGAGTTGTTTGATGATTAAGACCCCCTTCAT
Organism: Chara braunii; assembly: GCA_003427395.1. NCBI lineage: Eukaryota > Viridiplantae > Streptophyta > Charophyceae > Charales > Characeae > Chara > Chara braunii. Next base: position 702,401 of record BFEA01000177.1, on the reverse strand, counting down.
GGTTCTGGAAGGTGGGAATTGCATTGTATGGAGGCCCCTTCATGGTTCTGGAAGAGGTCGGGTGAGGAGTCATCCCATAAAGAGGATGACCGGGAAATCTTTTATGAGAGGCGCCCCTTACTAAAGTAAGGGCGAGTAAAAAGTTGACTGGTATGGAAAGCATTGTTTGTATTGATAAAGTCTGACGAGAAGGGACCATGTTTGCTTGAAGCATTTAAAAAGGGCGAGAGATGCCTCAGGATGGGCGGCTGCTGGCTCTGATCAAGTCAGGAGCCGCGACCATGTGAATCTGGCAGGGATGGTTTGTGATTGAGCGAAGGATGCCGTGCCTATTATAGGAGGGTCCGTAAATGCCTTCAGACCCCTGCGTAGTCCCGCAGCGACCTGTGAGTTTGTTTGTGACGCCCCGCCTGACCACCTGTGCTAATTTTGAGACATATTTAAAGGAATACCAAGCTAACGGTAAAGCTTAGTGCCACCTGAGCGCAACCCCTAGTGGATGACTGCTAGCCGGCGCAAACTGGCTGCGGGCCCGCAAGGTAAGAGTTTAAGGGGAGTTGCCCGCCTCAGGGAAATTACTTCGCGGGATAAGAGTCGAGTCCTTTGGAGACCCTGATTGATTGATTATCAGGGAAATACATGTCGTTGTATAACCAGCGGGAGGATACCGCCGCTAAGGTAACAACGTGGTGGGCCGTAGACCTGGCCCGATCAGCCAGGCTACAGTGGGCCCAGATGGGGACCTGGCATTTCTGTACTAGACTGTAGAGAAGCCCGAGAGAGGCTACAAGCTTATATGTGCGTATTTTTTTTGACTATGAGGAATTTGTTGAAGAAGGCAAAAAATACCTTCATAGGTCTCATTCGGAGCCCGCGTCCCTAGTTATGGCTCTGCTTACGACAAAGAGGCTAACTGGGACACCCAACGAGAGGCCGGCGGTTGTCTAGGACGAAGGGGGAGAGGAAGGTTTGAAGACCTTTGGAACTTATGCTGTAGTATTGACGTATAATACACCGGCGTCCTGGTGTCAGGACAATTGAGACCGAGGTTGAAACCCTGGCAGCATATAGTTGTGTCGACACGGTTTGATGGAGGCCTCGACCCTGAGTCTATCGGCTAATCGGATTGGTTCTGATCTCGTCTATCGCTTTTTGATCTGGCGACGCGACGGGGACGTCGCTTAATATGGTCCGGTAAGCGCGAATACCCTTACAAGGGTATCCGCCCTGGTTTTTGCAAGTGACAGAAAGGCTTGGTTAACCTGGATCTTGAGTCCCCGTGCGGAAAAATGTGAGGGTCGCCCTCACGTAGGCAAGGGTCTGCCTTGTCCCGGTAGGGAGTACGTGGGCGCACAATTTTAAGGCGCACGTGTGATTTTTCTGATTGAGTGGGCGGCCGGGGTAGCCGACCGACCCATACTAAAGCCATGAGATTGATTAGGGGGTGAAGGTCCCTTTCTTTGGTCGACGCGCGCGACCGACGGTAGGATTGGCGTGTCGGTAGGCGCATGGGACGGCCACGGCACGGGGCGGTGGCCCGGCGTGGACGCTTAGGGGCCGTGGGTACGAATGTGGGTCGAAAGGGTGGCCGGAGCGATATCCTGGCCCGGAGCACCGTGGGGTACCGCCTTGTAAGCAAAGCCGCGCCTGCTGGTCTCAGGCTTGGGCTTAACCCTATCGGTTACGGTATAGGACTATTGCAACGGAGGTACGGGGGTCGAGGCCAGCGGGCAGCGGCGCGAGAGCGATGGAGCGGCGAAAGCTGAGGGGTTGAGGGTCCCGCGGGACTATCCCCCTCAGTTTTTGTTGGGAGAGCCCGGACGCGGACCCACGCCAAAGGGTCTCTTTTTCTTACGGAAGGACCCACGGAGGCCTGCTCCTTCTTTTTC
>BFEA01000177.1:690034-700432 GCA_003427395.1 Chara braunii | reverse complement strand
GGCCGCAAGTGAAAGAAACTGGGTTGCCTAGTAAGCTTGACGGGTACTACGAGTGGGAGGTGGCGGGCGCTCATTAGAGTGACGACCTGGCTCAGGGAGGTGCGACCTGTGGAGCTCAGTTGCRACGGAGGCTGCCMAGGCGCTGTYTTGCTCYCTGTTGGAGGYATGGAYGCCCTCGACCGAGCTCCGCCATCTTGYCGCTGCCTGTAAGTTGCTCGATTCATATGCAGCCTGGCCGAGTGAAGCCCRGCCTTTGGTGAGGCTTRTGGGGCTGGATCGCAGCGGCTGGCCTGCCGAGGGTGAGGCTCAGGCGGTTGTGGCCGCTAGYCGTGCTCGRCCGCTGTGTAGGTGGAGTTTTGTRRTGCTGCCAYGGTATTTGGCCGWACTCGGCTGGGTCCGSAGCAAGYTGGGTAGGCTASTRCAGTTTGGGGGAGGGGCRAGTTGTTGCCSGTACTGGTAGCTTCCGCTGTGTGCGGYTACCAAGGCCGCTGCTGACTGCGGYGAACTACGRCATGCGASTGCCCGCTGYTGAAGASGAACAGTTACGACATRCTGCTGAGAGTTGGGCGTGGACTGMGCCTGTTGGCTATGAGTGAGCTCGTGTTAACTACTGAGRGATCGTYRTCAGCTAYTGTTGACCGCGACGCAMTGCCGCACGCCACAACCGACCGGTTGCTAGCTATTACGGCCTGTGAGGAGRGGGCGTTTGGACTGCGTTGGGGAGGGAGAGTGGAGGCTGCGGATTGCGCGGTCAGCAGAAGGGGTTGACTTTGACAGACTGACGTCGGACATTTGATCAAGCTGTTACAGCTGGTCGCCATTTTGGGGCCCTCAGGCGCTGAAGATTTCAAGGCCTTCTCCTGCGAGTCTRAGTGCAACTCCCCTGAATTTGAGAGTCCTAAACCCCCTTCTTCTGCCCTCTTCCCTTTAAAGTCTAGTCTATTGGTTCTGAGAGGAAGGTGGCAAGCGGGCGTGTGACCCGTGACCCGYGCCTGAGCCTTTGTGGGAGGTTGCCCCACCGATTGCGGGAGCTCTGCCGGGACTCAGGCGGAGTCCTGGAGGCAGGGAACTGAGTGRTAAGCCCTTGACTCCCTCTATTAGCCCAACTATAACCCCTACCTGTACATTTCTCTATGTTTGACTGAGTGTATTGTCTGGATCCTGTACGTTGATTTTGATTTGACTGCCAGGACTTAAGTCAGGCTGAAGTAAAGGAGTGTGTGTGCAATCTCAGTTTCAGTTTTGTTGATTGCCTGAAAGCAGACTATGAATGAGATGGGTTGCATCTGGGGAAAGGTTGGGAGGAAGGCAGTATTGTGTGCAGTTTGACTGGGTCATTAAGGCTGGGAGGTCCCCTTAAGTTTGGGGAAGCCCAGCGCTTTGTTTATTTTTGGTTTGCATGGAGCCTCAGACCGCTCTATAAGTTTAGGTAGCCTGAAGCTCTKGAGGYTGGGATGTYCTCATAAGTTTGGGGAGACCTGGTGCTGTGACTTGCTTGGAGGGTCAGGACGCTCTATAAGTTTAGGTGTCATGGCTGTTCTGACTTGTGGGGGTTTGACTGTGGGTGGCTTTCAGGAACCCAAAGCGCTCTATAAGTTTAGGTACCTTGGGTTGCCTTGTTCTATTTGGGGTTTTGTYAGTTTCTTTGGTTCTGAATAAGGAGGTCCGAACCGCTCTATAAGTTTAGGTGGTTCAACCCTTCTCTTGTTTTGTTMTGARGGAGTAATTGTGGCAAGGGACAGGCCGCTCTATAAGTTTAGGTAGCCTGTCCCACTGCCTCGCACAGATTGGACCAGAGAGAAACGAACCTGGCTGAGGATCAGACCGCTCTATAAGTTTAGATAGTCYGACCCAATRCCTCGCAYATGTTGGAACCCAATGGRTATAACTTGGCTATAKTGTATCTGCTATGCTATTATGAACAGGCTAGTAAGGYTGCTCTATAAGTTTAGGTGGCCTGACTATAGCTTATCACAACTAAGAGAGTATAATTAAGAGATATAATTGGAGGTAAACTTGGGYAGGCTGAGCAATGTTCTAMGTTGAGCGRCTSWGCCTTATGTCCCTTTGAAGACTAAGTTCAGAGAGGTATATATAAATTGGCTATTTAAACAGTTCAGGGCGACTAGAGTGGTCTAGYCATATGCCCAAAGAAGAGAGAAGTAGTTGTGCYCTCTRTTTGTGTATAYTTGRCCGAGTCAGAACGCTCTATAAGTTWAGGTATTCTGACTTTAGGCCTGGCTAAGTTGGGTGCGCTCTGTAAGTTCAGGTGCCCTGACCTATGCCTTATGTAAGTTGGGTATGAGGRGATAACTCACTGAAAGGTCATGAACTATAGTTTGCTCAGATTGGCTTGGGGATGGTGAGAGTACTTACCTTTGTGGTCTGGCCTGCATGTGGCTAAGTGAAGTTACTACTTGGTCTGGGTTTCAGGTTGACAGGTAGTTGCTTTAGAGGCTCACCACGTGCTAGAGCGATAGGAAATAGGTCAATTCGTGCATTTTCTGAGCTAAGTTTTTTTTTTTACTTAGATCGATTCTCGCATTTTTTAGGATCTTTTGTTATACTTGGCCTTGTATAAATCTTGGCAAGCRACTTTCTCTACGGGAAGCGCTGCCAAAATTTCTACAAATCCAAGGAATTAGTCAGCTTTTGACTTGTCAAAGTTCAACCTATCTACTCTCTATATCTGACTTAGTAAGAATTTTGGAAAGTCTCATTTTTCTAAAGGGAGTGATGCCCAAATTTTTGCTAATTCAGGAAGTTAAACAAAATTGAACTCTGAGAAGTCAAAGTTGTTTTCAGGTTTTGGACTCAGCTTTGTATAAACTTTGAAGTAACACTTTCCTAAAGAGAGTGCTGCCGAAATTTCTGCAAAACTAATGTCTAAATCGAACTCAAGTTGTCTTTTGAGTTCATATTTGACTTAGTATAAATCAGGGAAGTCTCCATTTTCAGAGAAAGTGCTGTCTAAATTTCTACTCATTTAGGGAGTTAGACAGAATTTGGCTTTCCAGAGTTGGAGATTATTTCTGCTTTCATATTTGGGCTGATATAAATTATGAAAAGACACTTTTCCTGCGGGAAGCGCTGCCAAAATCTCCTTGATTTAGAGGAGTTAGATTATATTTTGACAGGTGGCGATTCTCGCAATCCAACCTGGATAGGGGAGATTCTGCCATTAGTCTACCTTTGCTTTGGGCACTGGTTTAGAGGTAGACTTAGACTTAGTTGGCAGATAACTCTGGGAGAGAATGTGCTATGGAGGTTCATCCCCCATATGCTGATGATTTAGCTTGGGCACTTGACCTATCTTGTGTTACAGGTCCTTTGGGGTGTCTGATTCAAGATCAGGACTAGATTCTGCTTAATCCCTTGAGAATCATCTTTTGTTATCACTGATAACAGGTCGGTTGCCGATTCGTCGGTCTTCGACTAAATTTCAACTCATTCCCCATACTCAACCTAAAAGGCTTTAGCCCTGGTGGGTTTTACTGTTTGTTGAGGGTTTCACCCGGACTTTTATTGAATGACCATTTAACAAAGGTACTAAGTATTTAATTGAGGTTGGTTGGACTGGCAGTTGGGGCTTGCATGGCTAAAGCGAAGGGGTATGAGCATAGAGAATAGTTGGGGTTAACTCCGCGTAGTGCGTGTTTTGTCGCTTGATTTTTGGTGTGGTTGCAGGTATGTCCTGTGACTCGGATTTGGATTTGGGTTGCCTGCGATTTCATATACATATACATGGTTGTGAGGAGTCTCACTGTGCCTGTGAGAAGTGATCGTCATAACTTTATTCCCCTTCCATATGTGTGCGTAGATATACGTATGATGAGTGTTCGGGAGGCCTAAGAGGTCATGTTAACAACCGCGTGAGAGTTGGGATTGAGGGACAGGAAAGACCCTCCGTTCTGCCTATTTGCGTCTTGGGGCTTTCTTAGTCAAGCGTTGGTCCTGGGCCGGGATTCGAGGTCCTTGTCCAGGACATCCCAAGCCCTAGGCCCTGAAGAGGAGGAGCCTCCCCTTGCATAGATCCTATTTACTTTGGCCGGCGGGACACTCCACCTGAAAGGCGGGAACGTCGCGGGGGCCGCACGGCGTGTCCTTCAGCCGTTCAATATCGTGAGGGGTAACCCCTCGCGATGAGTTTCTTCAGCCATTCAATATCGCGAGGCCTAAGCCGCGGTTACCACATATGATTGACATTAGTGGTTGGCATAGGGTTGGCCTGCGGCCGCGCAGTTTTATATCAGAGCCCTGCGCGCGACGCCTCGCCGCCCCCAGCGTCTAAAAGTTAAAGGACCACCGGGCATGCGCGCAGGCGCAGCGCTTGGGATTATTATAGGCCGCCGGCACCGCCCATAGAGGGGAAGTGCGTCCTAGGGCCATGAGTTTTTATTTTAAGGGTCAGGAGACCTTTGCCCTATCCCCCCTTCTTGGGTTCGTGCGAGTCTTGTTGCTTCTTAGAGATTTTTATGGTTGGACGTTGTAGTCCTTGGCAGCCGTCAAAGTCAAACCCCTTAACTTTCGCCCAGGCCCCAGGGAGGACTCACTTCTAGGGCCGCGAGAGACGACTACCACCACAGGCATGGGCCTGTGTACCACCCACTCTGCAAAAGGGTGCAGAAGAGGGTGTGTGGTCTTCAACCGCGCATGGTGGTTGTCCAGCGTCGAGAGATTAACCCTCAAGGCGCGCGTCAGCCGACACTTGAGTGTCCAACGTGACCTTCGAGATTAACGAGGACCGCACGAGTATGGGTACCACGTGGTACGCCATCGTTGAGACCACTTGCGTGCGCTTGCATCGTGAGTCGATATGAGTTAGCCCTGAATCCGCGCGATTTTTATACTAAGTCTCGCGCGCGACGCCTATCCTATTTCCACGTCGGGAAGTTATGGGTTGGCTACCGAGGGGCTAGGAGCGTTGTCGCGTTGTTTGCGTTGTGTCGTTCCGTGTGTATGTGTGCGTGTTGTTGCCGTGTGGTTGTTAGAGTGGTGTATGCGTGGGGTGTGGGATGCGTCCTAGTCGACCGACGACGAGCCGCGCTTGGGACTTCAGCCCCCCAAGATGTCGGTTCGCGTGCGGGTCCGATAGGCGTATTACCGCGCGTACCCGCTTTGCTACAGCGAACGAGAAACGCTCTCGACTGGTCCACCTCTGCGATTGCAACCAAGTAGCTTTCGTATTGTGGACTGGTAGCTCGGCGGGGATACGCCCACCGAAGGGAGGTGACAGCTCCCGTAAGGTGGAGGTAAGTTGTGCCTCGCGTAGGCCCTATCCTGTCGTAGGGGCTCGCGAGAGGTATGGCTGGCGCACTCGGCCGGAGCGGCCTAAGGAAGCTCTTTTTGTGTGTTCGTGACGAGATTGGTCCAACTCCTGCGTGACGCGGCCGAGAGGGTCCCGCGCTGCCTCGCGCGGTGCCGGACCGATGCGCTGTGAGCTTTGAGTGAAAATGCGCTATGGAGGTTTATCCCCTATATGTGATGATTTAGCTTGGGCATTTGACCTATCTTGTGTTACAGGTTCTTTGGGGTGTCTGATTCAAGATCAGGACTAGACTCAGCTTGATCCCCCGAGGATCACCTTCTGTTATCACTGATAACATGTCGGTTGCCGATTCGTCGGTCTTCGACTCAATTCCAACTCACTCCCCATACTCAACCTAAAAGGCTTTAGCCCCGGTAGTCTTTCTGTTTGTTAAGGGTTTCACCCGGATTTTTATTGAATGGCCATTTAACAAAGGTACTGAGCATTCAATTGAGGTTAGTTGGATCGGCGGTTGGGGCTTGCATGGCTAAAGCGAAGGGGTATGAGCATAGAGAATGATTGGGGTTGACTCCGTGTAGTGCTTGTTTGTCGTTTGATTCTTGATGTGATTGCAGGTATGTCCCGTGACTCTGATTTTGGATTTGGATTGCCTGCGATCCCATATACATACACATGGTTCTGAGGATTCCCAATGTGCCTATGAGAAGTGATCGTCGCAACTCTATCTCCTTATGCGTGTATGCGTGGGTGGGTTTGTGATGAATATTTAAGAGGCCTAAGAGGCCCATGGTAAAATCCCGTTTAAAGGCTGAGGCTGAGGAACAGGGAAGACCGTCCCTTCTGCCTATTTGCGTCTTGAGGTTTTCTTAGTCGGACGTTGGTCCTGGGCCGGGATTCAAGGTCTTTGTCTATGACATCCCAAACCCAAGACTCTGCAGGGGAGGAATTTCCCCTCGCACAGAGCCTAATTATTTTGGCTGGCGATACACCACACCTTGAAGGCGAAAATATCGTGGGGGCCGAACGGCATGTCATTCAGCCGTTCAATATCGTGAGGGGTGACCCCTTGCGATGTGTTCCTTCAACCATTCAATATCGCGAGGCCGAATCCGCGGTTACGACGTACGATTGACATCGGTGGTTGGCATAGAATTGGTCTGCGGCCACGCAGCTTTATGTTAATGTCCCGCACGCGACGCTTCGCCGCCCCAGCATCTAACAGTTATGGGATCGCCGGGCTCGCACGTAGGCGCAGCGCTTGGAATTACTATAGGCCGCCGGCACCACCCATAGAGGGGAAGGGTGCTCTAAGGTCACGAGTCCTCTTAAAAGCCATGGCACCTTTACCCTATTCCGTCTTCTTGGGTTCGTGCGTGTTTTGTTTGCTTTTCAGAGATTTTTATGGTTGGACGTTGTAGTCTGTGGCAGCCGTCAAAGTCAAACCCCTTGAGTTTCGCCCTGGCCCTTGGGAGGACTTACCCCTAGGGCCACGAGAGACGACTACCAACACAGGCATGGGCCTGTGTACCACCCACTCTGCATAAGGGTGCAGAAGAGGGTGTGTGGTCTTGAACCGCGCATGGCGGTTGTCTAGCGCTGAGAGATTAACCCTCAAGGCGTGTGTCAGCTGACACTTGAGTGTCAAATACGGCCCTCGAGATTAACGAGGACCGCGTGAGTATGGGTACTACATAGTACGCCATCATCGCGACTTCTTGCGCACATTTGCATTGCTAATCGATATGAGATAGCCCCGCGTCCGCGCGGTTTTATATCGGGTCTCGCGCACGACGCCTATCCGATTTCTGCGTCGAAAAAGTTATGGGTTGGCTACCGAGGGGATAAGAGTGTTATCACGTTGTTCGTGTTGTGTTGTCTTGCGTGTGTGCATGGGCGTGTGTTTCTATTTTATATTTGTTATGAGTGATGTGCATTATCGTGTCGTTTCGTATGTGCGCGTGGTGTGTGAGATGCGTTCTAGTCGACCGACGACGAGTCGCGCTTGGGACCTCAGGCCCCCGAGATATCGGTTCGCGTGCGGGTCCGATAGTTGTATTACCGCGCGTACCCCTTATGCTACAGCGAATGAGAAACGCCCTCGGCTGGTCCACCTCTGCGATTGCAGTCGATCAGCTTTCGTATTGTGGACTGGTAGCTCGGCGGGGATACGCCCACCGATGAGAGGTGACAGCTCCCGTAAGGTGGAGGTAAGTTGTGCCTCACGTAGGCCCTATCCTGTCGTAGGGGCTCGCGAGAGGTATGGCTGGCGCATTCGGGCGGAGCGGCCTAAGGAAACTCCATTTGTGTGTTCGTGTCGAGGTTGGTCCAACTCCTGCGTGACGCGGCCGAGAGGTTCCCGCACTGCTGCACGCGGTGCCGGACCGATGCGCACGACAGGGGGTGTCGTTGCCGGGGATAACGGAAGCCTACCGTTGTCCCTGGTGGAACGACATCCGGGTAAATGAGGGAGAAGAAGGCATATGCGTAGATAAGGGGAAGATTATACGATGAATTGTATGGTGGTCTATATGACTGTGGGTGTGAATATTTGATTGACTGGCGGTTTGGCTGATGGCGTGGATGAGGCGAGTGTGTGAGGAGACTTTATGGTAAGGGTAGGCCTTATCTAAGTAGGCCTAAGGGAAACAAGAAGAGAAATGTCTGCCAGGTCTAGAGCGTCGAATATTTGAGGGGTCAACTCGGTAGGGTCGTGGGGGAATGAACTGCTGAGTGGGCCCTTTCGTCCTATCGTTTCTTATAGCAGGAGGTTTGAAGTCGGAAGTGGCTGATCAAAATGCAAGAGGTGATGGCGGACGGTGGGAGGAGACTCGTGACACTTGACAACGTCATCGATGCTTTGGACAAGCGCGAGAGGGCGCCAAGCAATGATCCAAAGGTTGAGACATTCCACTTCAAGGGGGATCGAGTATCTGACTGGTTGGACCTGATAGAGCAGGCGCTGGTAGGACTGTCAGATGAAGTCAAGCTCCAGCGGGTCCTAAGGTATATCTTGCATAGTCACCATCGGGAAGTAAGTAAGGTCATGGACGCCGCCAATGGCAGTTGGACAAAGTTTGGGGACCTGAAGCGGAGGAAGTACAGACTGGGGGATGGCCTGTTGACCATGACCAACTTGGAGCCCATGAATAAGGAAGATTTCTCTACCATTGGGGCGTTTGTGCACGAATTTAAGAAAAAGGCGAGGAAAGTGCACGGGATTTCAGAGGAGGCGCAGTGCGCCACATTCCTGGGATTGCTTACGAGCTCGGAGGCCGCAGAATTGACAAAGCATGGGGAAGGGAGTGAGAAGCTCACCTGGGCAACTATAGACAAAGGAGTGGAAGAAGGGAGCCTGGACCAGGTGGAGCAACACCAGATGCGACTGCAAAGGCGTAAGAGGAAGGAAAGGGATGCTACCGCATCCGGGACCCCAGGGGTGAAGAGAATCGTCACGGATGTGTTAGCGGCACTGGGGTATGACAGCGAAGCGGAAATACAGAAAAGGGGGGTGGCGATGGCCTAAGGCCGGGCGTCTGGAGCAGTGGATGAGGAGGCCGGGCGCGAGGACTACGGAGGAGGGGAGACGGGCTCCCAAGCCCTGACTAAGGCCCAGAGGAAGCAGCGTAACCTGCTACTGGGAGGGCAGGGATCAGGGAAGGGGCAGGCTCCCCAAGCCATTGCCGCACCGCCGCCTGTCGCCGCGGCCGCGCCAGCGCCAGCGCCAACAGGGCCATCGCATATGGGGCCACCACCAGCCTGCGGGCACTGGGTGCCGCATTGTCAGTCTGCGCCCTGGCCCAACTGCAACCACTGTATTTCGTGTGGAGGGGGTCAAGCCCACATGGGGCACATGGTCCCCTATTCGGGCCCATCGGCAAGTATGGGCCCCCCGAGCTACCCGGCGACCCAAGGCCAGCCTGTGGCCCAACCGCCGCCCTCCCAGCAGGCCTCGCAAGCTAGTGTGGCTGGGGGAGGGAGTCAAGGACAAGGCGGGCAAGGCAATGGGGGCCGGGGCCAAGGAGGCTGAGGAGGGGTTGGCCGGGGGCGAGGAGGAAATGGTGGGGGCCATGGGGGTGGTTGGAATAATCAGGGAGGCCAGAGCCAGGGTGGCCAGGGCAGCCAGGAGGGGGGCCAAGGGTATGGGAGGCCCCGCTTCGATTGGCGGAACGCAACTTGTTGGCATTGTGGCGAGGTGGGCCACACCATACGGTTCTGCTAACAGCGGCGGGACGATGAGCTGGCAGGAATGATCTCCTCCTGTATGGACGGGGACATATACGATAGGTGGGGAAAGCACATCGATCCTAAGACCCCGGGAGGAATCAGGCAGGAAGCCCTCAGGCGAGCGGCGGTAGGGCCTCCAGCAGCCCCAGCAATGTTCAGGATATGGCAGGAAAGGCAGGACCCGGGTGTGAGAGTCGAGGTAATTGTGGATGAAAATGAGGAAGTGACTCAACGGCTGAAGGCGGGGACTATAAAGGAGGAACCGATAGTCGTTGAGTCGGACGACAAGGAGTTGGAAGTGGTGGGAGAGTATGCCTCGACCATCCTTGAAAGGATGGAGGACCTGCTTACAAAGGTCGGCAGGTACCAGGAACGACTGAGAGTGATGTGCGAAGAGGCCCGGAAATGGGAAATGAACCTCCCTGAAGTGATGCTCTATGGATCCGGCCCGGAGTCGTCATCAGGACCGCAAGGGTGTCCCAGCGTGGCGACAGCCGGGGTAGGTCCTAGGTCAGGGATGACCTTCAGGCCCCCTACATCGCATGGAAGGGTACCACAAGCCGCGCAGACTAGGGGCCAAAGTAAGGCTACCACTAGTCAAGGGCCCAGCCAGGCACCTGGTCGGGCGCCCCCTCGAAGGGAACCTGAGCCGGAACGAAGGAAAAAAATGGTGGAGGTTAAGGAGGAAGAAGAGGAGGGTGATGACGAAGAGGATGAGAGGCTCCGCCAGGAGGAGGACCGGCGAGCTAAGCAGAGGGCCAAGAAGAGAGGAGTTCAGGGAGAGGCGGAGCTGATCCTGCGCGTGCATGTGTGTGTGTGCGTGCGTGTTTGTGTGTGTGTGTGTGTGTGTGTGTGTTTGTGTGTGTGTGTGTGTGTGTGTGTGTGTTTGTGTGTGTGTGATTGGG
>BFEA01000177.1:669139-683599 GCA_003427395.1 Chara braunii | reverse complement strand
TCTCTCTCTCTCTCTCTCTCTCTCTATCTATCTATCGATCTATCGATCAATCAATCTATATATATATATAGTAATTTGGACCATTTCTCGATTTATGCGTGTCATCCTTGCGCAGAGGCCATGCTAATCTTCTCTGTATCGTTCCAATATTAACGGTTGTCCCGAACAACTGTCTATATATTTTGTCCCACCCTCTCCAGGTAAGAACCGCTCTAGGACGTTGTAAGAAAAATGTGTTCAATTGTCTGAGCAACTTTTCAGGATAGAAAGCTTTCTAGGCAGTGCTTACATCATGGAAATGCAAAGCCCTTCTATTCGAGATTAGTGGGATCAATCAACCAGTCATTAGTTGGCAGTGCCACACCAGCTCCTGTGCATGAATAAGCCTTTGAGCCCCTTCCTTTTTCATTGCTATCTTGGTGATCGGGGTCGATCAAATCCAGTTCCAGTTCCTCTACCCGGTCCACATTGCATTTGTTGTGAATGGTGATGTCGGGTTCAAGTCATATTGGTTCTCATTCTCCTGACCATTTTATTGTTCGCAGGGTTTGTCCTTGATGGGCCCCGATGCATGGGACACGTCAGCCAGTCCCGACTCTTCCGAATTTCCTTGAATTTTGCAGTATTTGTACGTAGGATTTATGCATGCCTTAGCGAGCGCGCTCAAAAAAATTTTCCTTCAGGTCTTTCAAGTTCCAAAAATTGTGGGTGCCTATTGGGATACTTTGCAACGAGTACTTTCTTTGTGCATGTATATTTTTAAGGTGTCCCTATAAGCCTCGTGAAATTTTTGTTGATGAATGGTGGTGTATAGGAATCGGCGTAGGAATTTACACGCCTTAAAACTCGCACACAAAATTTTCTTTTGAACGTTGCAATTTTAATTTGACTATAGGAATTAGGCGCAACTTTACTGGTATTTCGCGTAACTGTTTTGTTGCCTTTTTTATTTTGCGTGCATGCTTCCTTCTGTTGCGCACTCTCGTCTGCAATCTTTTTTTTTTTTTTTTTTTTTTTTTTTAAAGCCCTCTTGCAAGGCCTCTATCCCAGCGACGGTAAGAGAACCACCAGGATTGAGGCTTCAACTGTTGTGCTGCTCCATCTCTTGGTGGGGAGCGGCACCTGCTGGAAACCAGGTCCAGGGTCCAGAATAAAAGATTTGTCTGCAAAAACTCCTTTTCCAGTCTTTTTTTCTAATAGAGAGAAAGAAAAAGATGTTGTCTCAATCCCTTCCCGGGGCTCCTTATCATCTGACCCAGCCCGCGCTTAGAAGTTACATGCAATTATTTCTTGTCCTAACTCTCCCTCTAGCTTGCTAGACCCTTGCTACTTCCAGGTGTCCGCAGCCCCCCGGTATCGCTGGCGGCCTCCACCCTGCGAAGGTTGCCTGTGTGCCAACCTCAGACCCTTCTTCAACTCGAACTCCTCACTCTTGCATTGTAGGTGATCCTTTCTTTCCTTATTGTCAATATCAGGGCAGCTAAATTGTGGCTCTCCTAGCCCCTGTACTGGGAGGCAGTCAGCTATCCCTGCATGGATTAGTGGACTACTGAGGACGCATCAATGATGGTCCGTTATCTTTTTTTTTTTTTTTTTTTTTTTTTTGGACTGAACAACCCGGCCGGATGCTAGGTGTGCTGATATGAGCAGACACACCTAGCACCGTCAGGGAGGCTCCATCTATTGGTGGGGAGCAGCACCTGCTGGAAATCGGGTCCAGCGTCCCTTAAACACATCGTTGTAATGCAGTGTTTGTTGGGCACAGGCCATACAAGTTCATGTCCCAGAGCACCCTGTTTTCCCTCGGGGTTACATATGTTGCCCTCCCAGCTTGTGATGCTCCTATTTCCTGCTGGCCCTGCCCAGCCCGAGGTGGAGTCTGCTTTGCATTTACATCTACCCTACTCCTGAAGGCCGTAGCCAAACTCCTATCCCAGGTGTGTGCAACCCCCCCAAAGATTGTAGTCTTTCCGAAGCCAGTTCCAGAAGCCTTTCTTTGCATCGTGTCTTGAACCATTCACCCTCAAGAGCAGACTGACCTGTCTTTCCCCTACCCCCACCCAAAGGGATGACCGTCTTCAGTCCGTGTTGAACCCTGCCAGGTGACTGATCGCCCATACCCCCCCCCTTTGATTTGGGTCTGTCAGCTACGAAGTTAATGTTGTGTGGTTGTTATTGTTGGCCGGTCAGCCGCTGGTTGGGCAGGTTGGGAAGTGGGGGAGGGGCAGGGCAGGTCGGGGAAAGGGAGGGAGAATGGGGTGACGTTGGAGGATGGGGCAGGGGAGTTATTGGCAGGGAGGGAGGGGCAGACGGGATGGAAGGCGGGGTGTTTGTAGGGAGGGAAGGGGGGCCGTGGGCACTGGGCGGTGGGGATTCCCCAGGAACCGGGTGGGGAGGCGTAGGGTGTGGGGGGCCAAGGCGGAGGGAAAGGGCCATCAACGACAAACGGTAACTATCTTCTTCTCCCTCCATTCACGCTCTTTCTTCCTTTGCTTTCGTTGAATCTTTTTTTCTTTTAAAGACTCTGCAGAAAATACTAGTTGAGGTGATATGAGCACCCCCAACTAGTATACCTGCGCCTGTCACTCCATCTATTGGTGGGTAGCTGCACCTGCTGGAAAATGGGTCCAACATCCCTTTAAATACATAATCTTGAGCAGGTAGGAAATGAGTATTGAGCCTCTTCTTTCAGACCTGGGCGCTAGATGAACATAAAGCACTATCCCTGCTACTCATCCAGGCCATACCATGATAATGGGACAATAGCATTTTGAGGGGGTGGGAAGGGATTGGGGAATTCCCCCATTGGGCGGAGGGGAATCAAGGGATCTATCTCAGTCCATTCATTAAATACTAACTCGTAATTCCTTTTTAACCTTTCTCCTTCCTCACCAGACTCACCAGCCCACACTACCTTCCCTATCTTTCCCCCCTTCCCCCCCCCCCAGCCAGACTCTGCTAAATGATTGAAGGGTCTTGATTATATCTTTCTTGGAAGTGTTATAATGAATCTTTCCTTGGCTGTTTCCCAATGGTACAAGATATTTGTTTGTATTTGTTGTCTGTTACCTTCGGTAAACTCAGGACCATCCAATCTAGCATCTTCCCATTCATTGATGCTCTTCTTTGCCATATGGCCCAGAGGATCGTCCTCCTACACAGGATAAACAAGTTCTGAGTAAAGTCATCTGTCTAATTTGTAGGCCATACTTCCAGTAGGATTTCTTTCCAGCCCCATGACCATTGTATCTTTGTACCCAGTTGGCTTCAGAAATGATCCCACCATTTCCATAGCCAGATTGCTCCTAGGCATGGTAGAAAGATATGTTCTATGGTTTCCGGGATTTTTCTACTAGGGAAAGTTGATATACAGAGTTTACACCATGGTTCAGTTGTACCTCTTTTTTCCAGGGAGGATCTGTCAATTAACCAGTCATTTGTGCGGAGACAACGATGTTCGATTTGCCATTGAAGAAATGCTATTTTTGCAGGCTTTGTTCTTACCGATTTGAACCATTTAACCTGACTTGTGTCTTCTCTACTTAGGTTCAGGTGTTGCATCCATCTCTTTGAGACTCTATCTCTAAGGTTGATTATAGGTTTAAGCATCCGATAGGTATAATTAACTGATAGAGTGTGTAGGGATCATGTGTAGTTTCGATCTTGCTTCCTTTGCTCCCCCCATGTCCAATTGGCCGAATTAATCGATAATTAAGAGATATCTATATCGGGTCTGAAGGCCAACCACGATGAGGAGTCTTTACTTAACACTCTAATTCTATAAATTTTATACTACTTCCTGTAACCTCCTTTCCCGCCTTCGTCCACACATAGCACCATCTTGCTGATCCCCCGAGTAATCGTAGAAGTCGGACGACAACGTGTAAGGCGACTTTGAACTCCTCACACTGCGTTCCGATTGGCTACGAGGCATTCCACATGGATCAACATGGCTCGCCTGCACAACTTTTCCCTTCTCATCCCTCCCCTTCTAGTCCGTGTTTCACCATTCTCTCTTCCATTTTTCCACAACTATAAATCTCGCAAGCGAATTGGTTTAATTCTCCCGCAATACATCTGGCAAGTATGGTGAAGTACTGGCTAGATGAGGTGGTGATCAACGAGTCGAAAAGTATGGATGAGTCGGCTGCAACTTTGCAGGATCATTAAGGGTTGGATCGCTGCGACGGACTGCAGGATTGGGCGAATCAGCGTAGTAGTTGAGTGGACGGGGTGATGATCACTGGGGTTTAACACTCGGAATGTGGAGGCGGATCGCCCGTACTCGAACAAGGTGAGGTGTTGATGGTTGGTTGGATGGCCTGGGCCAGCACTCAAGAGCACAAGGCCTTTGCACCTTACCTTCCTCTTCTTTGGAATCAAGTTGTATGTCGAGACACCAATTTTCATTCTCAATTGAGCGAGTGTATATTCTCGTCTCTGTTCTCTCTTTGTGGATGTATGAGTGAATGGATGATTGTTGTACGTGCTTGGATCGCTTGATTGCATGCGAATGAATGTGTCCTCGAGCGCCGCCTAATGTTTCGTCCTTCCGTTGTCAAGATATCGTTGGGCGAGGATCGTTCAAACGCGAGACCTAACGAAGGTTGTCTAATGAACTCTCTCTCTCTCTCTCTCTCTCTCTCTCTCTCTCTCTCTCTCTCTCTCTCTCTCTCTCTCTCTCTCTCTCTCTCTCTCTGGGATCGAGGTGATGTATTGGTGATTAATGGATGGATGCGGCTCTCTTTCAGTTCCTTCAATTACGGATTTTTGTTGGAGAAATCATTTCCGCCCTCGATTGACGAAGCCGGTTGGTCTATCGGTACAATCTTCCACCAAAAAGAATGTAACGAGGAGGTTTCTCGTGCCTTCATTAATTGCGAACGCGAAGCACTCCAATCGGCTAGCCTTCTTGCTTTTACCCCAGCCTCATCTTCATTTCCAATGAATAACCCTCTCTGTTTGATCGAAGAGTTTTGGAATGAGCACCCCTTAGTTGCTCAACTCATGAAGATTTTCACTCTTTAAAGGGAATGTCCACCCGATGCAGCGATCCAAGCACTTCTGTTGTCGTCACTTAGGCTTATTTTTGTCTTCGTCGTCGCTCTTTCTGAAGAGCCCGTGATTGTTGGTTAAGAAACGTCTTCTTGAACACATCCATTAGTTTCCTCGGTAATCCCCCTTCCGGCAGGAATATCAAACGTGAAATCACATCGTATTGTCTGACTTCCTTCGTGAAGGCGATCCCCAAAACTAATGGGGTTTGATTGCCTTGTTTTGTGAACGATGGATGCGTGCATATCACCCACGTGGACTGAGTCAGCGGAGCCATCAGGGCGCCGACTTTCGGAACATCCCCGCCCACGACCTTTCCCGTACAACGAGGATAGGACATGTGTCTGCAAGTGGGACTTGCGAGAGGCCGTAGCCAAGATTGGTAGCCCCTATCATTTCCCTTCCGAAACACGGTGTTCTGGATTTGTCAGTTTGGGTTTTGTGATTGTTGATACCTATTTTCCTCCCTGTTCTATTTTTCTTCCTTTCAACAAGTTGATCGCCGCCCCGTGGCCGACAATTGCTCCCCACTGGCCTCGCACATTGTGCAGCGCCTGTTGCTCTCACGGAGCGACAGCGGTTCCAGGCCCAAAGGCTTAACTATCGGACACGTGGCAAGGAGTTCAAGGAGAAAGTTGTGAGACTGCGACCCTCCGGCTTGGATTCCGAACTCTGCGAAAAACATCTTCAGTCCCTTGTTCAAAACCGAGATCCTACGTGCGTTCCCCCTCCTTTTCCGATTCGTTCGTCGCTACCACACGGGATTTTTTTTTTTTTTTTTTTTTAAAGCTATGTTCTTCTCTCAATTTCACCTCACACTACCTACCCACCACTACTCCTAATTGTAAGCATACGGGGAACCCCGTAGCAGCCAGAACTGTGTTCACGAGAGAACATGCGGGGGCTGCTCCCGACGATTTCAGTTATGTATGTGTCTCCACACTCAATTTCCCAAAAATCCTTGGCACACCTCATTTTGCCGCTTTCCAATCCCCTTTCTGCACTTTAGTGACTCCGACGGGAACGCTGTGGAGGGCGTGGCTCTAAAAAAAAAAAAAAAGGCATCTCATTTGTATTCCCCTGCAATCTCAAGGTCGGTGAGCGTTACAGACATTATTTGTTAGCATCAACGTCCTTCCACTCAACTGTCTTTCTGACCTTCATGAAAGTTCCCGCCACATTCAGCGGCATGCATAGCACCACAAGTGCAAAACAAATGGCTGTTGGTTTTTAGTTTTGATCCAGCGGATGACATTGCAAGTTGTGGAGACCCGTGACACTGAGCAGCACCGCCCTGAAGGCGACGAATGCAAAACGAATTGTCGTCCGTTTATAACCTCAATCCTGCAGATTGCATTGAAAAGGACGTTATGAAGACTGCGCGGCGTGTATTTACTCATGTGAGACCCCAAACGGCCAGTACACGGCCGCGGCCTTGTGAAAAGAAGTTAATCACTTTCACCAAAAAAATTGTGCCTCGGGCCTACCGGACTACAATGGCTGGCAGCACCAGCCAAAAAAGGGAAAAAGTGCACCACCAGCAGTTCGGCAAAGCTTGGAGCTTGGCATGTAGTGAGCCGGGTCCAGGTCCGGGGTGTAGGCCTAAATGCCAACGGAAAATGAATGGTATTTTTGCTGAATAAGTTCCTTAATTTTTAATGGCTTTACGGGTAATGTAGAGACTGATGCCACGGGCGATGACAACGACATCTACAAATAGAACTAACGACCTCGCTCCACTATTCAGAATTCCACAAGTACATGGACTCAGATGTAGATACGGTAGCACTGACGAAACATTTTGATTGTATATTGGACCTCGAGCGGGTCCAGAAACATTTAGCATGCTGTACAAGTGGAGCAAGGTCCTAGGACTCGTAGGGTTGGATCGCACAAGGAGGGGTCTCGGAAACTCTTACAGGCCATGCCCTGCAGGGATTTCCCATTTTCCAGTTGCCCAGACTGCAAAGGAGACCCAACTGCCACTGCATATATCTATTTCTGTTGTTGTTGTTGTTCTTCTTCTTCTTCTTCTTCTTCTTCTTCTTTTAAACCACTAGTACCTTTCCTGCGTGGGAAAATAGGGAAAACTGGCAGTTTTCCCAAACTCCTGAATATTCGGAGGTCGAGCCCGACAACGACTGCCATTGATACTAGTGGTTTAATAAGAGCCCATTTGCAAGCCCTCTATCCCTTGTAAGGAAAGCAGAGCTTTCCATCACCCGAAAAAAGGGAACCTGACGTGACAGGCAAGTGCAATTTTGTTCAGGTTGAAGTATTTTCTTTGTTTAGACCACCAGTACCTTTCCCAGGCATTTTTGTCCCACGTGGCCGTGCTTTTTTCTCCTTTTTTCGAGAACACACACCGAGTTTACTAGGAGTGATGGTAAGAGCATACTCCTAGGAGCTTGGTATGTGGCTCCAATCTACTGATGGGGAGCAGCACCTGCTGGAGATCGGGTCCAGCGTCTCTAATACATAAAGAATGCTCTGTGTCTTAGACGAATTGCCATATGGTGAGTGAGCTGAGGACTGGCTCTTCAGTCTTATGAGGACCGCCCCACACCTTTCAAATTCCTGGGGTCGCCCTACCAGAGCAAAATGGCTGGCGGCACCAGCCAAAAGAAGGCCCCTGCCATTTCGTTCTTTTTTTTTGCGCGCAGGGAATTTCCAGGCTCAGCAAGGGAAAAGTAAAACTTACTAAAACGTACTGGTGGCTTAATGCTTCTCCAATTAGTGCACCGTTCCCAACGGAGGAGGTCCCGCTCCTCCCCCCACTTGTGCTGCCCACCCAACCAGTCCCTCGCGTTCGCCTCAAGTCAAAACATATGCAGTGTTCATTTCCGGCTGCGCAGGGTGATGCTCTCGGGTCTCTTGACACTTTCCGCCTGGCCAAGGAACAGTTTCCGCCAGCATGTGGGGTCCAGCCCTAAGAGACAGTTCACGGAGATTGGACACAATAATTGGTTGCTCGGAACTATCTGAACAATTGAAACCACCAGTACCTTTCCCCGCTTGAAATTTACTTTTTCAATTTGTCTTTTTTTTTATAGGTGCCCCTCAAATTTACTCAGGCTTCCCAGCGTATCGATCTAGTTGTGTACACCCTAGATCTCACAGGCAGCGTCTCATGCCCCCCTAGCCAAGGTCTAACCTATGACACCCTCTGAGCAACCCACGTATGCCCACCTACCACAGCTATTACCACTTGTTCTGGTTACGTTGTTAATATGACCTACAGGTTCTAGCCCCTCATCAGTAGGTGTGTGGCCTCTCTTTATTTCTTTTTCTTTTTTTCTTTTTTTTTTTGATATGTTCTTATGCCCCTCAAATTTACAAAGGCTTCGTAGTGCATGGATCTAATCGTGTACACTGTAGATATCACCGGCAGTGTCTAATGACCCCTCCCCTTTCCCCCCAAGCCAAGATCTAACCTATGACACCCCATGAGCAACCCAGGTACACCCACCTAGCACAGCTGTTATCGGTTGTTCTGATTATGTTGTCAATACGAGCTACAGGTTCAAGCCTGTCATCAGTAGGTGTACGACCCCTCTCCAGTCACATTCTGGTTTATCTTAGGCCTGGACCCCACAGGAATTCCTTTGGAAAAGACGTTTCCGCAGAACGGTCGTCGGAAGAGTTTTGGAGAGTCTGGAAAGCTTTCTGTGGACCCCACAGCGGAGGGAGTTTTGCGGCAAAATGTTGGAAAAGTTTACCGTAATAGGAAACATGGCCGCCAAGCGTCCCGAAATGGGAACTGCTGGTTTGTCCGAGTGACCGGCCGTGGAGCGTAGGAACCAGCATGGTCCGGCACAGGGCGACTCTGGGCGGCGTTTGGGCGACCGGCGATCAACGAATCGGGAATCGAACGGCGCCACTGCATTTGTTGGGGGTGGGTGGAGTCTGTGGCTGTGGTACCAGTCCTGGTTACCACAAACCCGCAATGTGACCGTTGGGGCGGACTGCGGACGCGGTGTCTGTGCCAGCGCCATCCCCACCAAACCGGCTGCCCCCCTCTCACCCCCCCCCCACCTGGAGGCGCAGTCTTCGCTTCCTGGTATTTGCTTCTCGTCCGCTGACGCGGGGCCACTGAAGGTGGGCCCCGTCTCACCATGCGACACCGTGCATGGAACACAGTGCTGCTCCAGGACCCTACGAACCGGTTCGGCGGACATCCTGAAGTCCGGCCTGTGGCCGACATCTTGGAAACCTTCAGGATGCCTCCACCCCCAGCGTTCGAGAGTCGGCACAAAATTGCGGCGGAAATCCCTCCCGCGGAACTTTTCCACGCTGCAGACCATGTGGAAACACAATTCCGCACTTTTCCAGCCCACAAAGCGCGGCATGTGGGGCCCCGCGGAACACTTCCGCGGAAAACACAAAACTTTTCCACAGACTTTTCCGGGCTATGTGGGCTCCCGGAAACAATTCTGCGGCAAAAGTTTTCCTTGCCGCATTCCTGTGGGGTCCAGGCCTTATTAGGGGAAACTGTGGCTGTGAGACACACTTTTAGTTTGAAATAGGCAAGAGAAGACAAAGTGGCGCCGGTGTTATGGTGTGAGTTTTGAAATGCGCAAGTTTAGTGGGGGTCTAAAACTGCACCAGTCATTACCCGTAGTGACGGTAGTGGCGCTTGGCAGATTTAGGGTTGTCTTTTTTGCTCCATTTCGGTAGCTGCTAAAGTTGCCTATTCTGAACATTGGGTGTGACTCCAACGTACTTGCCCCTAGGCTAGAACCTGTAGGTCAAGCCTATCATCAGTACGTATCCGGCCACCATCCACCCCACTTCCTCAGCCGTCTAGTAGGCCCCTCTCCAGTTGCTTCTCTGTGGTTGTGCTGCTGTTGTTCTGGTCGTTATTGGTTGTTTACCATCGGGATGTACTCTAGCCTCTGCCAACAGTGGGTACATGGCCACCATCCATCCCCATACCTCGGTCATCTGCTAGACTGCCCATCGCTGTCATTGTATCTCGGGTCAGCCAGAGCAGCTCCGATCCGGCCACCGTCCGTTCCCATACCTCTGTCATCAGCTGGGCCCAGGTGGCATGGGGCTAGTGATATCTTGCTCACCTCCTCATTAATCAAGGTACACCCCTACGGAATTCCCTTCTTGCCACAACTGGAAAAGTTAAAGGTTGAAGGCAGCAAAGACCGGGGCATACTTACACTACTGTCTTCACCCGAATAGAACGCCTGGTAATAATGGCCGTATCCGGACTGGAATTCACACCAAATACAGCTGTAAATACTGGGCGCTCTATTCAGGTGAAGACTGTAGGACTTCTCTACATATCTACGGATGTAATTGTGGTCATGTAGATCCAGGTTCAGCTATAAGGCCAGATAAATTTAAGATACTGCTAGTGTGAGTACACCATCAGTTCAGTATTATTGCTAACACGGGTGTGAGTGTAAGTGTGAGTGCGCGTAGGTTGTGTGTGGTGTGTGGGAGAGTGTTGGCCATAGGCACTGCTGCTACTCCATGGGGGGCACAGCCACTGGCAAAATGCTTGGTCTTTACGTTAGCCGCCACCCCCCCCCCCCCCCCCCCGGCGGCCCCACCTTACTCCCTGACCACCGCCAATTAGGGCGGGGAACAACATGCATCCCCTTAATTGTGCGAGGTAGCTATGCATGCAGAGGTCCCCTGTGTAGGCTTAAGAAGTTAGGAGTAGTGGTAGGTAGATAGTGATCGGTGAAATTGAGAGAAGAATATGGCTTAGTTTTTCAAAAAAAAAAAAGAAGAAAAAAGGTAATGATGCCAGCAACACTGCACGTCCCATAACTGCGGGGACGTCCTCAAAACCGTTCCGCCAAGTCCAAGCCATTAGTCAATGACTTAGAGAATCATGTCGTTCAGCCACTACATGGTCAAGTTCATTATCCTCACACGAGAAATTAAATATTTATGGCAAGACGACTATCGATTCTTAAACAACCTATATCTTCTACATTCAACAATCATTTGGTAGATTATCCAAGTCCTAGCAATCTCAGCTATTGTTGGCATTTGGGATCTCTTGCTGGTATTTGCTTGGTAATCCAGATACTGCCGAACACGTCCGGGCAGTTATCTCACCAGCATCTCATCTTCACGAGTATTCTGTTCAGCTGCGTATCAGAGACACAGTCGGGTTCAACCAGCACATGACATTCTCTACCTTGGCAAAGACTCCCATGGTCACACTGAGGTAAGATAGGAGGGATAGTAGGGGGTGCACTGGGAGAATGAATGTGGGGCAGGGTAGGGAAGGTGGCCCATCCTGTCAGGACAACCATCAGCTGCTGCTGCCAGCTGCCCACATCCCCGTTAACAGCCCACTTACAAGTTATGAAAGGAGACAGAGTAAAGGGGAGGTATACTCCTGTTCACTTTTCTTTAGACCTGCAGTTCATATTTTGTCTGTTTTTTCAATGATGCTCATTCATATTCTTTTACATTTAGTACACACGAGGACAGAGGAAGGAAAGGGATAGTGGGTGGAGTTCTAGTATAGGAAGCGAGGGGGCAGGGGAGGAAGAAGGGGTACAGGAGGGAAGTGGAGGGGCAAAAAGGACGAACTTCACGGGGTTCTCGATACTCACCGCTGGAGCAGACTACTATAGAATGGCACAAGAGGCCAGTCAGTGTTTGGGTTGCGGGAGATTTTGCGTTGAGCAGCTGCCATTGGCTATGGTAAGTGGCCACTGGTACAGACCGGACAGGACGGGTTGGGGTCTCGACTGTTGAAGCACCACATCCAAATCCCGCAGTTGCAGTTGCTGCATTAAAATGGCACAGCGTAGACACATGTCACAGGCAACGTCGCTCATAGTGTTCGTCAATGTTCCCCTGCTTAAATAGCTGCAAACGTCAGCCTGCTTTCCTGCTAGCATGTCCGCAACATGCCATGTGTCGTCAATGTTCCCAAGAAGCTGTCATTGCAAGTATGTGTCTCTCCTGCGTCGACTATCCCCGATGCCATCACATGTCACATCCTCTCCTAGCATGGACTATCCCCGATGTCATCACCTGGCACATCCTCTCCTACCTTCTTCCCCCGAATACAACGTACGGTCATTATATCTGTATCTAGACTGAAAGATGCCCCAAATACGGCTATAATGACCGTACGTTGTATTCAGGGGAAGAAGGTAGCATGTCCCACATACAGTGTTGGACATACACCTGCTGCAACCGCAGTCGGATCTCCTTCATCCTTGCCAGAAGAGCAACAGATGCAGCAGCCTGAGGTGGGAAACAAACTATCCCATGAACCACCTACAGTGCGCTGTACTGACAGGTTATCACTGTCAGGAGGAGCTCTTGCAGACCAAATCTTGCGACAGCTAAGCACCCTTACTCTGGATCAGCCGTCATCGTCGCATGCCCATAGAGAGGGAATAATGACCGCAGAAACCCGAGAAACATGCTCAATGGAGTCAATGCTGCACTGTGATGGCCCACCTGAGATTTGGCTAGCATGTGGCTCGCATGCTTTGTGTCGCAAGGATTAAGAAGGCATAGCCCATGCAAGTATTCGTTTTCATACGCACGATGACAGCCAACATCGCACTCATTTACGGCACCCTGACATGTCATGTCCAATTTGTAGACACAGGCTGGAACAACACTGCCTAGACAATTATTGTGCTCGGTGTGCCTGGCCATTTTAATGTCACAGGCAATGTGGCTCATAGTTGCAGTTGCGGCAGAGGGTGGCAGTGACCATCCCTTCATGAAGTTCGGAGCAGAGATTATGCCGTGTGCATGCTAACTGAACTGTAGCTGTGTGGAGACAAACAATGGCATGGCACAGCCACCATTCTTTGGAGAGGCCACTTCACAATTGTGCGGCAGAATCTGTCCAAAATCTACGCAAGGAAGGGACGCTGACTGGCCATGTACAGGGGAGGGGGGAGGTTCAGATAGATTGTTCTCTGGAGGCTGTAGAGCTTGTGAGTGCACGTCTACATGCAGTTCCTGATTGACCAGCCAAACAGAGTGGGATTCTGCCACTCGGCGATAGAAAGAGTTAATATTTCCCACCGTATGTACCCTACCGCCATTGTCCCATAGGGTCCATGAATTATCTGCAAAGGTTACAGGGTGCATTTGGACCCTATGGGACAATAACCTTTGCAGATAATTCATGGACCTTTGCAGTCCAAATGGGACCCAAATGTATGTACCCTGAAATAAACTGGATGATGCAGGGTGCATGCATGGCCATTTGGGTGCATGTCCGTGGTGTAATTCTGCGCAGCCGCTGCAGCGGGCTGCAGTTGCAGTCGTCTTTCCATAAATGCCATAGACAGGACTTCCATGTTCGCGCCAGGCACAGAACTGTCGTCCTCCGGCCAGACTGCACCGTGCTCTTCTTCTATCCAGCGGACTATGTTTGCAAAATCAGAAACCGTGAAGGGTTTGCAATGTTAAGTGAGGAGATATACATTGATTGCATAGTACGCACAGTGGGATCCCTGTATGTGTCTTCTTAACTTCTTGTGTATCGTAGATCTTCACCACAACAGCCCCTGTTTGATGAACTTCGATCCAAAACTGAGGCAGCTTTACAACTATTGCAGACAATGAAGCACACTTGAGATGAGTCATTCCAACAATGAAACAGCTTTAACTCTATAGCAAGCAACATGTGTGTTGTGTGAGAGAGAGACAGAGAAAGGGGAGGAGGGAGGGAGATTGCCCAAGTCCCATCCAGAGAAACGCATCATCAAACTCGACCTGGGCACATGGGCAGCCAGAAAAGGCGCCCATGTTTGTTTTGTCCCTCCGCGGGCCACCCCAGCTCGAGGAATGAGCTCAGTGGGCCTCAAACGGCTACAGGGGGCAAATGGAGAAGCTGCACTGGGCCCAGCAGGGCCATATGCACAAGATGGAGGGTCCAATCTGCAAGTGGGGTGTTTTGCAGAGTTTCGGAATTGTCACAGGGGCATTTTGCCATAACCCTGTGTACCCCAACTTTCAGGGGCATTTCAACAATTTTCCCCCACAAGAAGTAACAAACGAAAAAAAGGCACGGACGGGTATGACCTCACTTCCACTGTAAGACTGGACATGCGACTGCAGTGGAAGACCAGTTCCAGGAACTAAAAATAGGTTCCATCCCTTGACATTCGAAAGCAGACAGGCTGTGGGGATGCGGTACCGGAACCCAGTCAGGCCCCAAGAAGCAGAGGCTGGCACGAGTTGAAGCGCAATCCAAGACTACAAAAGGACTGCCAGCCTCCTCATCGGGCAGATAGCTCATTCGCAAGAAGTGTGGAAGTGCTGGTGCACTTGTGCGCTAATTGTGAAGGGCAGAGCGCTGAAGCCAGAGTGCTGCGCTACGAGAGAGAGAGAGAGAGAGAGAGAGAGAGAGAGAGAGAGAGAGAGAGAGAGAGAGAGAGAGAGAGAGAG
>BFEA01000177.1:626375-644466 GCA_003427395.1 Chara braunii | reverse complement strand
CTAACAGGGTGTACTGACCTGGTATGAAGCTTTGAATCGGGATGGGGCTACATTGCCCAGGTTTGTAGAGTACTTATTATGAATGTGATTTGGCAGGCAAGAAATAAGAAACTGTTCAACAATGAGACTGACCATTTGGAAAAGACAAAGAATCTGATTAAATCACAGATTAGATTGGTGATCATAGCGGACTGGCAGAGAAACGGCCTGTGTTGGTTTCTGCGTACTTGGGCACCCGCAGTCAATTTGCCTCGGTTTCGCTGGATGGGACATTAGTACTTAGCTCTTGGTTGTATAGGAGCTAAACTTTAGCTGTCCCGGGGCAACAATGAAGAGCTCCGTAGCAGTTTTGACTGGAATTGAATTGCCGCTTTAGGCAGACTGGTGTTAATTGGATAGACTCTTGAGTAAAAGTTAGTCTGTTGGTCTGCTAGACCAAAGAAAGTTGAAGTAGACAGGAGCTCAAACTTGGGGTTTCCAGATCCGAGTCACATCTGCTACCTCTTGGTTCGGAAGAAGAGATCATATAATCTGTTTTGCAGAAGCCTATCACCCTTTTTTTGAATTTTTTTCGAGTACTGTAGAGGAGGGACACTGGACCCGGTTTCCAGAAGCCCACAGCTGGGTAATGGCCCGAGCATGTTAATGTACCAGGTTGTATTGTTGAGGTGTATTCCCAGGTCTCTGTTTGTCTCTCTCAATGAATGAATTTGAGTTGCTCCAAATATATATATATATATATATATACAAGAGGTTCTGAACAGGGGGAGTTGTAAGAAAGAAGATTAAAAACGAATTTAAGATTTTTTTGTTTTTTTGGTTTTTTCGCTTACGCGCTCTGACATCATGTGACAATATATATATATATATATATATATATATATATATATATATATATATATATATATATATATGAGAGGATGTGATCGATTTTTTTTTTTTATTTTTTTTTTTTAACAGGTAATTGTTATTAGCAGAACTGAAGGACGTGATCATTCCACCTATCCTTGGGGACGACTTTTTTTTTTTTTTTTTTTTTTTTTGAAAGGGCGATGGCCTTGATGCATTATCATCGGACTAACCAGGTAAATTCAATATTGTGTCTAATCGTGACATCGGGTGGCCTTTTCAGCCCACGATGGCCCTGATTGCCTTTAGGGAACCCCCAACGGGGTACACCGGCCAGAGGACAGCCGGTGGCAGAGGGACCTAACATCATCCGAGTGGCCAGTCGCTGTGCCTCCCCGATTACCCCTCCCCCTATGAGCATCAACAGAGTGCTTTTTAATGCCAATTGGGGGGACCAACGTGCTATCTCTAGGTGGCGGGCGCCAAGCATGCCCAGGAAGGTATGAGGCCAATGGGGATTGAACCCAAGACCTCCTGAATGCCACTTGCGTGCCTTACCAACTGAGCTAGGCCGCTGAATATTGGGGACGAATTTGGGGAAGAGGTGTGAAAACATTCAGTCGAGGAATCCTTGTAGCGTCCTTTTGTGGCCCGACAACGATCCGCGATAATCGGAGCTGCGAAGGCCTTTCCGCGATAATAGGAGCGGCGAAGGCACGCGTCATCAACAACTTCCTTTTTTCAGTTGGTCCATTGGTGTTTCGCCAGCGGCTGCACGAACATTTTCGGGCCTCGACGTTGGGCCCTAATGCAACGGGTCGCCAACAGTTACCGTTGGAGGACGGCCGTCGTCCAGGATCGTCTTCAATTGGGGTTGATGTCGCTGTGCTTCACTGGGGTTTCCCGCCAGCTTCAGTGGCATTCAATAATCAGGAAATTGAATATTTTACCTGATCCCCCTCCCGCATCCCCACCCATGTCGTCGACAGAAAACGTCATGGTGCATCTGTCGTATGTTGTCCTCTGCCATTTGCTCCCTTCACAGTCACCGTTTGGTGGACCTCCACCGTCGTCGTCGACTTACGGCCTTGTTGTACGTGTCATTGACGGTCGACCTCTATCGAAGGCCTGCGAGATGGAGGAAATGGATGAACGCCAGTCGAAGAACACCCTGCGAGATGGACGAATGCCAGTCGATGAGCAGGGTGGTGGTCGAGTCCCCCAGCGTTCATCGCGCGCAGCACGTCCCTGCTCAAAATTCACAGTCGTATGGCTCGTTTGCATACGCGCACTTACCTCCACACAAAATTCCTCTACCGCTACCGGACGACAAGGCGGAGGAGCTAGCTTTATGCATCGTGACACTCGGGAGCGGACTGACACAGGATTGGGCGGGGAGCCAGTTGTTTGAAAGTCGGTCAATGGCATCTCGACAGTCGTATACACAATTGCAGGAAGAAGGTAAACGTGACAAAGATGCATATTGCAGTGTCGAGCGCATCGGCTCCCGCCTTTCTCATAAAAGGCGAGAGCTCTTCCGACCACGTCACGCATGAGTAAACAAAACAAAACAGAGACAACTTAAAGACGGCACGTAAGTAATCCCATGAACCGTTGAGACGAACGTGGTTGCATCGTTCATTCGACGCTCTAGTTGGGTGCACCAACCTCACTTTCCGCGATTCCTTACGACAGGATAGGTTTCTGGAGAGCACAACTTGCCTTCCCTAAGGGGTTGTCACCACCCTTAGGGGGGTATCCCTACCGAGCTACTGACTCACACACGAAGCTTTTAAATGCAATCGGAGAGGTAAGTCAGCCAAGGACGTTTGCTCGATTCGCTGCAGTATAGGTACGCTTGGTTAAAAATCAAATGAACTCGAACGTCGTTCTTTCTTTAGGGCGCTGATCTCCTAAGTACGAACCGTACGCCGGTCGACTAGGATGATTTCAACAAAGTGTGAAACCCATAATTCAATCTTAGTCGCATAGCCGCTTGTCAAAGAAAAGTTATAACAACCACACATAATTACATCAAAAAGAGTCGATCGTAGTCGACACGAATGTATATCCAATCTGAAATGATAACTGAAAAATATTGAATCGTCATATGATATACCCAATAACACAAGATCAAAATAAAATTCGATCATCTTGGGTCGAACTTGATAAAAAAAACTATATTGAATAATCAACGGAAAGTTGGGTTCGACAATAACCTCGGTGCAACCGACAAGGTAGACAGACTATCTCAATTTTGACTTGATGAGACGCGTCACGAAAGTCATTCACTCCTCCTACCACAGGCTTAATATTAGACACACATACCTGTCTTCATACATTTCTAATTTTTTAGATGACAGACTGTTTTGCAGATGGTTCTTTATCACATGTATTACTTGAAGTGTTGCATGTCTCTCCCTCTAGGAAGTGGTCACATCAGCGGTTAAGAGGGACCTCCACTTTCCAACCCTAATTAAC
This sequence comes from Chara braunii, assembly GCA_003427395.1. NCBI lineage: Eukaryota > Viridiplantae > Streptophyta > Charophyceae > Charales > Characeae > Chara > Chara braunii. The sequence continues at coordinate 641,136 of BFEA01000177.1, read as the reverse complement.
CCCTTCACCCCTGAAAAGTGTTTTTTTTTGTTTTTTTTTTTGCCTTGTTTTATTTTTGTTCAAGGTTTGTGTATGCCAAGTTTGGGGTTTGTTAGGGTTTTGGAGTTGACTGTTTGGGCTAACCCTGAAAAATCCTGAAAATCCTAAAAACTAAAATGAGTGAATTTTGCATGAAAACACACTTTTGCCTTGCTATTTCATAGGTTTATTATTATTATTATTATTATTTTTTTTGTAAGTAGTTAGTATGATCTCCACTGTATGAATTGGTGACAAGTTTGGTTAAAATAACCCTTGGGTTTTGTTATAAATGGCATGAGAAGTGGTCTGAAAATTAAGGCCTCCGTTAACCGTTTCTCAGTAGTGAGGGGTTCTCTTTCTCCTCGCTGGAGCACAAAACTCGAATCTCAAAAGTCAAGACGTCTCCACTGAATCGGAAGCGTACCCCCCTGTAGAATAGTCCACTCTGGGTCGATAGCAGGACCGGTTCCTAAAATAATGAACCCTCGCCCCAGATGCTTTATAGAGAGAAAACGTGTTCACCGCGAGTAAATTTTAGTTTTCTCATTTTTCCTGAGCTCAAGGTAACTTTGACAAAATAAGTCAAAGGAGTTCAAGTTAAGGAATGATTAACATTTGGACAGGCATAGGCATATGAGGTCATTTGAAATCGAACGGGTAGACCTCAGGAAAATGCTAAGTCGATTTAATTTTGTTTTCTTTACTTGAATCAAATTATTTTACGACGCCCGCCGAATTAACATTTTTCAAAACACAAGTTTTTATGACAAGGAGGCAGGTGATAGGTAGAAAAAATGTAATCCTTTTTCCTTTATCCCAAATGGGTATCAATCAATCTCCTTTGCAAGTATTTTTCTACCTACTTGTACATCAATCTTAAGCAAACAAGTTCAAAGGAAACTGATGCAACCCCATACCCAAGTGAGACCCCACAATTCACATGCAAACACACATTTCCTCTGCCTTTCTTGTCAATGAGCATTCAATGAACAGGATATGAAGTGTGGGTTCACACATGTGTGAAGGGAAGTCTGAGTCAACAACCGACCTTCAGTGGAGTTTGGATCGGCTCACTCAAGAAAGTCGAGTAAGATCCCCAAAAATGGTATCTGTCGTTGAAGTCCAACATATAAGGTCCACAATTTCACAAGTTGTGGCCTTCCAACTAAATAGTGACTTGCGTCATTCCCCAAGTGTTTGAATGAACAAGGGTCAGGTCCATTGAAAAAATCAAGTGAGATAACTTGAACCATTCCATGAGGGTGTTCTCAACAATAAGTTTCACGTGATCCCAGTATCTCGGATAATCCCAATGCAGTCTCACTGCACCAGGGTCTTCAAGGACTTTCCCAAATTGAATCGCATGTCCACACCATTTCAAATTATTGCGCCCGCACAATATGGTCACAACAACCGCCCATCTCAACCCTGAATTGATCCCAAAATGGTTATAGGTGGCCTCACACTAATGCCTATAGCGCCGAATGACTTCAAAACGTAAAAACACTTGCGTCGCGCGTCCCAAAAAGCATAAAGGGTGACCCTCGGACGCAAGCCGCAACTATCACAGATCCCAATAACTACACTGTCACGAGCATCCACACCAAGTAGTGCCACTGGTCTACCCACTACAACTTGTGGTCCCAAAACATGCATCAACGTTTGCCACCACTAAACCACACCGGTTCACTCAAATGGTCGCCTGCCAAACTTGCACCGTTGTCGTACCAAATACCCTTACAATGGTATTTTGACATGTTTTCTGAAAGCCACGCGAGTGCTGCCTCACCCGTCCGACGGAGTGCGCGCGAGAGAAAGCTTAGGTCATCGCAAGGGTGAGCGGCGCGGACAGGGTACCGATGGCGAGGCGCAACCATGCGTAGCCTGGGTGTGCGCGGCGTCGCGGGCAGAGGGATGCACGTCCCCTCGACCCGTTCCCCTTTGTGTTCCCCCGCGTCTATTTTTATTCATTATTCCGTTTATTATTATTATTTTATTTTATTTTATGTTATTTTTTCGTCACGCCCGCATTTGCTGATAATCGGTTCTGAGACCGACATCGGGTACGGTGGTCGATACGGCAGTCTAAGACGTTGAACATGCGCCCCTTTGATTTTTGCAGGCCGCGCAGGCCCCAGCGTATTCGGAGTGCTAGCAAAAATTTCTCTATTCCGCCTGTCTTGAAAAATAGACCGCGGAATTCAAAGTGCATGTGAGCCGATGGGCGATAAGCCCGTGAGGCGGAAGGGACGCAACTGGCGGGGGCTCTCCGTAGGTGCATCACCCGCCACCCGTGGTTTGCTGTGAGAGGTTTGAAAGTGAGCATGCTAGTTAGGACCCGGAAGATGGAGAGCGATGTCTAGGCGGGCCTCGCTACGGGGGGATGTGGGAAGGCCACCCTGGCAGCTGCGTCGGCAGGGCTCCTCCCCACTTAGGTTCAAAGTTCCAAATGAATATTTGCTACTACTACTACCAAGATCTGTAGCGGGGCCAACGCCCTCCCGCTTGCCGCTGCGTTGGAGACTTACCTGTTGGTCGGTGAGTTCGTCATCCTATAGAGAGAGTAACTTCTCTTAATCTCTTTGTCTGCATGGTCGTAAAAGCAGCGTATATCTCCATATTCTTGTAGGAGATTAATTGCCGACGAATAGAAGGCATGCGGATGGTACCAGGCGGAGGGACGAGTACTTACCGACGGGGGCTGAAAGATGTGGAGAGCACCGAAAGCCAAATCGCGGCGGGGAACTGCTGTACACCCAGCTTGGGTCCCAAGGAGAGCTTCAACTCAACTACTGTTTTTTTTGCCTACCCTGGCGCCTGGTGCGATGGGAGTGTGCCGCTCATCCCCCTGAGCCATTTTGTGCTACACGCTTGAAGACTTACCCGCCAGCCGCCGGTATTGCCATCTGATCGCCGGTACTAGGGAGGGGGATCAAAATTTGCTTATTGGTTGACATGGTTCGAGGGAAGTGACGACAGATCAGCGGTGGGGCCTGCAGATATGTCTGATTGTCCGGTATACCATCCACCCCACCAGCCGGTGCCGGGAGGAGACCAGTTGCAGGAGTGCAAGCTTGGTTGCTGACTGATGCGGCATTCAATCGGTTGACGGACCGAGTCGTAGGAAAGTTGCGAGGTTGCAAGCTCCCTTATGGCTGGTACAACTTGGGGTCGCTGGTTTGGCGGAAATAGCTTAGTCATAAACAGGGGTTAACGTTGTGAAGTTCGTAAGGAAGGGACTGTTTTCAACGGCTTGACTTCAGTTGTCCGAGTTGCTGCGCACTCAGGTCATCATTGCGGGGTCCTCAGGCAAGTGAAGATAACGAGGCCCTCTCCTGAAAGTTGAGTCGGTCCCCCTCTTGTATCTCGAGAGTCTGAAACCCCTTTTCTTCTGCCTTTCTTACTCTAAGTCTAGTCCAGTTCTGAGAGGAAGGCAAACGGGATTGCAACCCGTAGGACCGCAACAAAGCCTACGTGGGAGGTTACCCCACCAATTGCGGGAGCTCTGCCATAACTCAGGAGGAATTCTGGAGGCAGGGAATTGAGAGGTAACCATCCCATCTCCCTCTATAGACCCAGCTATAACCCTTATCTATATTTTATTGCTATGTTCTGACTGAGTATGCTGTGTGCACCCCTATTTAGACCTTCAGTTTGACTTCAGGACATAAACCAGACTTAATAAACGAATGATTGTGCAAATTCGGTTTCAGTTTTTGTTGTTTGATTGAAAGCAGATTGTGGGATTGCATTTGGAGGGAAGGATGAGAGGAAGGCAGTATTGCATGTTTGACTGGGTCGATTAAGGCTGGGAAGTCCCCATAAGTTTGGGGACACCCAGTGCTATGTTTATTTTGGATTGTGTGGAGTGTCAGACCATTCTATAAGTTTAGGTGGTCTGATTGCTCTGGAGGCTGGGAAGTCCCCATAAGTTTGGAGAGACCTAGTGCTGTGGGATTGCATGGAGAGTTAGACCATTTTATAAGTTTATGTGGTCTGGTTGCTCTGACTTGTGAGGGTTTAATGTGATTTGACTTTTCAGGCGCCAAGCACATTCTGTAAGTTCATGTGGTTTGGTTGCCGTGTTTACTTTGGGTTTCTGTCAGTTTCTTTAGTTTCTGAACGAGGAGGTCTGAGCATGTTCCATAAGTCTGGGTGACTCAGCCTCTTCCTGCTTTGGCCTTGAGAGAAATGAACCAGGCTGAGGACCAAGACATGTTTCATAAGTTTGGGTGGTCTTGGTTCAATGCCTCGCACATGCTTGAACCCAAATGTTATAATTTGGCTATACTTTATTATTATTTTATCTATGAACAGGCTTGTCAAAGAGGGTCCCATAAGTTTGGGTGGTCTGACTATAGCTTATCACAAACTGAAGAGAGCATTAATTAAGAATAAACTGATGGTAAGAAGGGGCAGGATGGATCTTGAGTTAAAGATGATCGGTTCAGTTATATGTTACCTCAAAAAACTAAGTGCAGACAATTATATAAAGTTGGGGTACTTAAACAGTTTAGGGCGACTAGGGTGGCCTAGTCATATGCCAAAAGAAGAGAAAAAATGTTGTGCCCTTTGTTCTGTGTATACTCAATGGCTGGGTCAGGCATGTCCCATAAGTTTGGGTGACCCGACTTTATGCCCTATGTAAGTTAGGTATAAAGAGATAAATCATTGAAAGATTATGAACTATTGTTTAAGGTTGACTTTGGGCTGATAAGAGTACTTACCTTTGTGGTTTGGTCTGCATGTGGCTGAGTGAGACTACTACTTAGTCTGAGTTTTAGTTTGACAGGTAGTTGCTTTAAGCTGCTCGCCACGTGCTAGAGCTATAGGAGTTAGTTTCAATTCCTGCATTTTCTGAGCTACGTTTTTTTCTACTTAGGTCAATTTCTGCATTTTCTAAGATATTTTATTATACTTTGTCTTGTATAAGTTTTGGTAAGCTACTTTCTCTACGGGAAGCGCTGCCGAAATTTCTACAAAACCAAGGAGTTAATCAGATTTTGTCTTTTCAAAGTTCAATTTGTCCAACTTTTATATATGACTTAGTAAAAATCTGGAGAGTCTCTTTTTCTAAAGGGAGTGTTGCCCAAATTTTTGTTAATTCAGGAAGTTAGATAAAATTGGACATTGGGAAGTCAAAGTCAATTTTAGATTATGAACTTGGCTTTTGTATAAATTTTAGTAAGTTTCTTTCTCTACGGGAAGCAATGCCGAAATTTTTGCAAATCCAAAGAGTAGTCAAAATTTGATTTTTCAGAGTTCAACTTGTCTTATTTTTGTATATATGGCTTAGTAAAAATTTGGAAAGTCTCCTTTTCTAAAGGGATTGTTGCCCAAATTTTTACTAATTCAGGGAGTTAGACAAAAAATTGACTTTGAAAGGTTGAAGATTATTTTTGTTTTCATATTTAGGCTGATATAAATTTTGGAAAGACACTTTTCCTACGGGAAGTGTTGCCGAAATTTTCTTAGTTTAAGAGGAGATAGAATATATCTTGAAAGGTGGCGACTCTGGCGATCCACTCTGTATGGGGGAGATTCTGCTATAGGTCTACTTTTCTTTGGGGCACTGGCTTAGAGGTAGACCTATGCTTGATTGTCATGAGAGTCTTGAGTGATTACGTGTCATGGGATTTGATCTTCATACATTGACGATTTAGCTTGGACATTGACCTGTCGTATGATACAGGTCTTCTTTGGACATTCGATCCAGGATTTGAACTAAGTTTCAACCTCATTTCACGAGGATCATATTTTGTTATCACAGATAACAGGTCGATTGGTTGATCGCCGACTTGTCGGCTCATGACACAACTTTGCTTATACCTGTACCTTTACTTGATTGCCTTAGCCCTGAGATTTGATATGTTTCTTTGAGGGTCTTAACCGGATTTCTTTTAATGACCATTATAAAGAATTTATGAGATTTATGAAAAGTTGAACTATGATTGAAGCTTGAGTGTGTGAGGCACGGTGTGAGTTACAGGGAACAGTAAAGTTGACCACATTGGTGTATAGCAATGTGGTTATTCTGTGTGTCTGTGTTTTATGCAGGTTAGTATTTTGGAGCTTGGTATATGGGTCATACCTTGGAGGCAGTGAGAATGACAACCATGTGACGCACGATCTGCATGCCTGATGGGTTTATGTTTCCCCTTCTTCTATTTTATCTCAAGTTCTAATTTGATATATGAGTGTTGGATGTTTATTTATTTACTGATTGATTTTGCTTGTTAATTTTTTTAGTTGGACGTTGTAGTCCGTGGCAGCCGTCAAAGTCAAACCCCTTGATTTCTCTCCGGGCCCTAGGTGAAGGAGATGGTCTCCAGAGCCATAAGAGACGATTGCCACCACAGGTATGAACCTGTGTACCACCCACTCTCCGCAGGGTGCATAAAATAGTGTGGCTTTCAACCGCACTTGGCGGTTGTCCAGCGTCGAGAGATCAATCCCTCAAAGCGCGTGTCAGCCGACACTTGAGTGTCGAATGCGACCCTCGAAATTAACTAGGACTGCATGAATATGGATAGTACATAGTACGCCATCATTGCAATCGCGTATGTACGTTTGCGTTGCGAATCGATGAGTGAAGGTTAACGGGTCTACTAATATTCAACATTTACATACTGAACGTTCAACGTTCATGCACAATCGGCCATAGACTCTTGACAGGTAGAGGGGGGGGGGGTCAAAATCTTCAATGTTTTCATCACTTCAGAATTTTCGGAATCTTCAGCGTTTCTACATACTCGGACAAAAGGGGGTATAGTTCAGAATTTTCAGCATCTTCACCACTTCAGAATCTTCAACATTTCTACACACTCATACAAGGGGACGAACACTGAAAATTCTAAAAATTTTGAAGTGGTGAAAACGCTGAAGATTATCAACCCCCCCCCCCCTCTTAGCGGGAGGCACGGGGGGGTTCAGAATCTTCAGCGTTTTCACCACTTCAGAATTTTTGGAATCTTCAGCGTTCTACACACTCAGATAGAGGGGGGTGTACTTTAAAATTTTCATCATTTTCACCACTTCAAAATCTTCAGCGTTTCTCTACACTTAGATTTGGGGGAAGACGCTGAAGATTTCGAAAATTCTGAAGTGGTGAAAACGACGAAGATTCTGAACCCCCTCCCCTTAAAGTAACAAGACAGGGGGAGGCGTGGGGGGGGGTGTTCAGAATCTTCAGCACTTTCACCACTTCAGGATTTTCAAAATCTTCATCGTTCCTATACACTCGGATAGGGGGGGGGTACTTCAAAATTTTTACTATTTTCACCACTTCAGAATCTTCAACATTTCGATACACTCAAACAGGGGGGCAAATGCTGAATATTTTGAAGATTTATTCAACATGGGGCATTCAGTATTTTCAACACTTCTCAAATCGTTGAAACTCGACTTCAAAGAACTTCAAAAATGCTGAAAGACCTCCACTTCAGAATTAGTTTCAGCGAAGATTCAGAGTGTCGTTGACCACGTGTGGAATCGATATAAATTAGCCCCCCGTCCGCACGGTTTTATACCAAGTCTCGCGCACGTCGCCTAATACCGTTGTGTGTTTTTGTGTTGTTGTGTTGTTCGTCCTCTGACGTTTTGTATATGTACGTGCGTATGTGTGTGTGTTTTTGCTTTTATGTTCTTAGAGTGGTGTGCGCATGGTGCGTGGGATACGTCCTAGTCGACCGGCATCGAGTCTCGCTTGGGGCCTCAACCCCCCAAGATGTCGGTTCGCGTGGGGATTCGATAGAGGCGTAATACCGCGCGTCCCCCCTATGCTACAGCTAACGAGAAACGCCCTCGGCTAGTCCACCTCTGCGATTGCATCTGATCAGCTTTCGTACTATGGACTGGTAGCTTGGCGGGGATACACCCACCGAAGGGAGGTGACAATTCCCGTAAGGTGGAGGTAAGTCGTGCCTCGTGTAGGCCCTATCCTGTCGTAGGGGTTCGCGAGAGGTATGGCTGGCGCACTCGGTCGGAGCGGCTTGTAGGAGCTCCATGTATATTCGCGACGAGGATTAAAACCAACTCCTGCGTGACGCGGCCGGGAGGGTCCTACGCCGCCTTGTGCGGTGCCGGACCGCTGCGCTCGACACCGTTCTTAAAAAAAATAAACAACACTCCATGTTGCGGCTGTATAATACCACTGCGATCACAACTTCTAACGAAAATCATTTCCGTCGTGCTGTCAAACGAATACCATATTCCCTTACATATCAAAGAAAATATTTACGTTGATGATGACACCGCTCGGTAAATCAGACGACATTTCCCTTCAAAATGCCACCCATAGTAGAATCAAGAAAAGACTTTCAATCTATCAATCCTTGTTGACAAATCACTCCACCAACGAAGAACGACTATGCAACACCACTGTTGTGTTGCCAAATGGACAACACCTCCCTCCACATAGAAAACAAGGTGTTATCATGCAACCGAACGGACAACACATCCCCGACGCGCGCCACTTGCCACTCAATCTAACCCCGACGCAACCTATCGACAACAACACCAATGCAAGGGTGAGGCAATAAGCTCTCAACCTTTGGCTATGGCTACCCTTATCTCTCTCTCTACTTCCCTACAGACTACCGAGTACCCCTCTGGCAGCCTGTCTCTTCACCCCCCCAGCACCTCCCCACTCCAGCACCAACACTCTCTTGCCCAACTCCCTCAAGGCAAATGCAGCATCCAACCATCACTCAAAGAGAGAGAGCATCAACAACACTTCCCCATTGTGAGGAAGAAAGGTGGAGTGCTAACTTTTATAGTTGTTGGAGGGTATTCGCCAGCATTCTTGCCCTCAGGCAAAATTCGCTGCTCAACTAGAGTCTTTGATCTAAGTCAAGATCAAGGGCCTAGTGTGGCCGCAACTCAGCCATACACTTAGGGAGACAGTTACTTTTAACTGCCTTCTTATTTTTCTTACTTTACCTATGCTATCTCATAATTTCACGAGATAGTTGACACTCTGTCATTTTTTAACTGTTTTTTTTTTAATTTTATGACCTTTCTTTAAAGAGCTACAACTTTTCAAAGTTTGACATACACAACACTCTTTCTAGTGTAGGTATGTCATAAAAATGGTTGTACTTACAGTCGTTGTCCCTTTCCCTTCTTTTTTTTTCTNNTTTTTTTTTTTTTTTTACAGCCATCGTTTCTTGGGAGGGGCAACTCGTCCCCCCCTCCCCCCAAAACGAGCAGCCGCCCCTCCCCAAGTCAAGTCATTTCGCGGAGTCGAACTAGAGTCAAGCTCAACGTTTTTTTTTTCCCCTTCTCTACAGAGCGCCTATATATGGCATGCTAAGAATGCCAGATTCAGGCACTTCCCCCAAGAACTGCAGCTCGTTTTAAAAATGAACGAGCGCATTGGGGCTCTTCACGGTTCATCAAACAGGCAACACTAAAAAAATAACAACTAAAAAAAAAAAAAAAAAAAAAATCTAAGGAAGAAGAAAAGGAAAGGAAAAAAATAAAAATAAAAAAATTTACCTGTCAGTCTGCCCATAAAAACGGGCGCCTGCTACTGGTTTTGGGGACTTTAAGTCCCTTCTACTTTAGCAAGCGCAATATGACACTTTGCTTTTAGTTTAGTTTCTAGTTTCTTTGTTTTTTTTTTTCCAACAATTATCATCGCTGCAAGACTTTTCAACCACAATTGTTGAAATGCAGACCGAAGTTCGATCCCCATCGGGGATCAAAATTTATCATTATTTTGAATTGTTTTCTCGATATATGCATGTCATCCTTACACAAGTATCATGCAAATCCACGCGACGGATTTCCTCCATATGATCTCGACGATCGTGCAACCCAAATCGGTCGAGCGAGAAATTAGTCGCGCTCGATTGCATTGGCCTCAGGCTGCTCCTACAAAAGGAGCTAGCGCCAGTAGGGCGCCATCGGGTTTGATCCCAGCGTCTGTTGGGTGAGAAGTTAATGCGATAACCTAGTGGGCTAACTCCTATTCACGGAAGCAAAACCTACAACTCTTCTACTTGAAGAGTTGCAGCCGAGTAGGCCACCCGCTCTTGGCCTAGGCAGGCCCAATCAGCCTTACCCATCCAAAGGTTGTTGCCCTGTAATCTACCCGACAGAGGCTTGGTCTGGTAGGCCCTGCAAGCCAACCCTTGAGCTGCGAGTCCGACCTTGGGCCCCGAACGGTCTGTCCTTTTTAGCCTAGTTAGGCTCTGAATCGCGTGGCTTAGCAATCGCGCGTCATTATTTTAGGTAGAATAAGTCTAGTTCTAGCATTTCCACGTCTGCGCACCTCTGCGGTCCTCCTAGAAACCGCGTATAATCGTTCACACCGCCGATTACCGCTATTACTCCCCTCCAAAAAATCATTTTTTTCGGTCCTAAATTAAATCTAAATAAACTTTCGACAAACGCATCAACTTCATCAAGTCAAAATTTCCACAAATGTCGGACAAGGTCCGACGTTCAATCTGTCGTTTGGATTGTCGAGCGGGAGCTCAGCGCCGACGACACTTACTTGTGTCATCGATCTGCACCCTGACGACAATTATGGTCAAGTGACGCTTGTCGGGCGATCGGGGGGGGGGGGGTCATCTGTTGGATCGCCGCCAGCAGAGAAGACAAGGGATCGATACTAACTTAGTCGAAATCGACGCCGACAACACTTCCTACAGACATTCGTCCACAATGAGTGCAATCGCCATCGCCATTGCCGAGATGTCCATCCATGTGACGACGCTTAGTTGGGAGTGGTGGGGGCGAAGATTTGTCAATTGTTGCGGATGAATGGAGTGGTTGACACGTGTGGGCGGAACAATAACAACATCTGTATCGAGATTGTGAAGACAGGATAATGATGGGGGTTCAGCGGCTGCATGTGGGCGAAAACGACGCAGCAAAGGCGGCGCCGGTGGTGGATGAGGAGTACGAAGACGTTGACGACGAAGATAAAGATGACGCTGTAGACATTCGACCAGTGGACAAGAAGCCCATGGTCGGTCGGGGAACAAGTAACAAGCCTTCTGCCTCGTAGGGATGATGGACCTAAAGATCAACACCTGCGGGGAGTGATGGCGAAGGCGACGTGGATGTCGAGGGTGGGAGGAACTTCAATTCTAGTCAGTGGAGCATATGGTCGCTCTGGTGAGGGCGAAACGTGATTAGGATGCGCACCTAGAGGGTATGGGGCACAAGTTTGCCCTCATGAAGCCAAGGGAATGAAAGTGGTAGGATGTTCATGAGAGGTTGAAGAAGATGGGCGTTGCGAGGAGTGTCGACAGCTGCGGGAAGAAATGGGAAAACTTATGAAGCAGTTGAAGAAGGTGCACTAGTTCATGCAAGAGTTATGAAAACTGGACTACTTCCAGCAAAAAGGCAAGGAAAAGAGATTACGTGGCTTCAACTTCGTGATGGAGCAGGCCATATATGAGAAAATCAAGGGGTCGATAGCAAAAAATCACACCATTCGTCCAAGGAACGTTGTAAACAAAGGCGTGCAAGGTGGTGTCGAAATGTCATTCGGGTTAGGTGGAGGTTCAAAATCAGTCAGTGGTGGCGAGGTAGGTGGCGAGGCATAGGAAGAGGAGAAAGGGTTCATGAAAAGTTCGTTCGACACAGGTAGCACTAGCGGGTTCGGCAAAAGGAAGAACATGAGGTAACAAACATTCAAGGCTCGGACGAACATGATAGAGAAGCACGGGGCGCTGATTACAACAACGTTGGAGAGCGCTAGCAAGAGGCAGTGCTCGATGATGCGGCACTGTCAGATCATGGAGTCCGAAGTGGACGTCCAAAAAAAATACTATGAGGTGTCTGATGATGTGAGCAAGATCATGTGCCACGCCCTCATGGAAATAACAAAGGTTATCCGTGAGAGATAGCTGTGTGTATGGTGCATGCACACGTGGAGACGTCGACCTTCTTGTCCCTCCTTCCGCGATGACGTCTGCGCTGACCACCTTGTCGATGACGTTCAACATCTGAGCAATGACCTTCAATGTCGCCATATTGTTATTTGTGCACGTCTGTCTTGTTCAAGTCCATGTGGACTGCAAGGAATTTGAGTTGCAGGATTGCTGGCATGAATCAGGGAGTCCACTTTGAGTGCCTACTCTTTATAAATTATTTGTTTTCCAAATACTTTTTTTTTTTTTTTTTTTTTTTCTGCGAATTTCTGCTTAGGAAGTGTTGTGCACATCCTACTTTCAATTCCTCAATGGCGACTTAGTGCGAAATGTTTTATGGTTTCATTATATGAATTTTAGGGGGTGACAATATCCGTTACTACTATTCTCTCTCTCTCTCTCTCTCTCTCTCTCTCTCTCTCTCTCTCTCTCTCTCTCTCTCTCTCTCGCGCGCGCGCGCGCGCGCGCGCGCGCCCGATTGTCCTGTGTGTGTGTGTGTGGTAACCAAGAATTTGAGGAAAATGTGCATGTTTTGTATTTTGGGCGCACTTACATTTCTCTCTCTAGCGTTGTCGAGCGCATCGGTCCGCCACCGCACGCGGCGGCGTAAGACCCTCTCGACCGCGTCACGCAGGAGTTGGACCTACCTCGTCACGAACGTGCAGATGGAGCTTCCTTAGGCCGCTCCGGCCGAGTGCGCCAGCCATACCTCTCGCGAGCCCCTACGACAGGATAGGGCCTACGCGAGGCACAACTTACCTCCACCTTACGGGAGCTGTCACCTCCCTTCGGTGGGCATATCCCCGCCGAGCTACTAGTCCATAATACGAAAGCTACTCGGTTGCAATCGCAGAGGTGGACCAGCCGAGGGCGTTTCTCGTTCACTGTAGCATAGGGGGTAGGCGCGGTAATACGCCTATCGGATTCGCGCGCGAACCGACATCTCGGGGGGCTGAAGTCCTGAGCGTGGCTCGACGTCGGTCGACTAGGACGTATCCCGCACACCCCGCGCACACCACTTTACGAACATACAAGAACAAAACACACGCACGCGCACGTACAACACGACGCAATAAAAACAACGTGACAACGCTCCTAGTTCCTCGGTAGCCAACCCATAACTCTCCGATGCGGAAATCGGGTAGGGGTCGCGCGTGAGGCTTAGTATAAAACCACGCGGACGCAGGGTTAACTCGTATCGACTCGCAATGCAAGCGTACGCAAGCAGTCGCAATGATGGCGTACTGTGTAGTACCCATACTCACGCGGTCCTCGTTAATCTCGAGGGTCGCATTCGACACCCAAGTGTCGGCTGACACGCGCCTTGAGGGTTAATCTCTCGACGCTGGACAACGCCATGCGCGGTTGAGGACAACACACCCTCTTCTGCACCCTTATGCAGAGTGGGTGGTACACAGGCCCATGCCTGTGGTGGAAGTCGTCTCTCGCGGCCCTAGGAGTGAATCCTCCCCGGGGCCTGAATTTTAGTTTTAGTTTTGGGAAATTTGTCTGGCGCCCCTGTAATTTGCGTTATCTCGCGCGACGACCCTCTGACGGCATATTTACCTTGTCGCGCCCCTCTTAGCAGAGTTCATATTTTCGATAAGACCCTGGTGTCGTTTGGGCCTCAAATCTTTTCGTTACGCCCCTACCGGTACCCGTCCCTACTTTGCGGGATGCCCCTGCCGGATGGCCGTTAAAAGCCAGCGGGAAAACTTTCGAGATGCCCCTACTGGTACCATTTGTTGCCAAGCCATTTGTTGCCAAGCCATTTGCTGCTATGTCATCTGCTGCCACGTCATCTTCTGCTACGTGCTCTTATGCCACGGCATCTGAGTCGTCCACAACTGCCACATCTTCGACTGCTTTCCAAGATGCAGGGGCGGAAGACACAACTGCCACATCTTCTACTGCTTTTCAAGATGCAGGGGCGGCTCCCTCTTCCGACAAACAAAAGGATGTTAGTGGTGGACAGTCTGTCAACGACGAGGGCAACGGCGACCTCTATGAGTGCAAAGGCGGGAAAGAAGAAGTGTTACATGCTGCGCCTGCACACACAGGCCATTTTCCAGGTCCTGCGCCCTTCAGCCAAAAAGCCTAGAATTCAGCCTGAGAACAGGGGCCTACAGTCCCTGTGTCGTTTCAAACTAAAAATGGCAAGAGCCTTTTTAACCTGAAACGAAGGGCTATTTTCGGTCAGAACAACCGGCCCTGAAACTCAGGCACCAAACCAGGTTTTCGGGAACAGGCTATTCTTAGCCTGTATCCACGCCAGCCTCAGCAGATGCTGCAGCGCCAGCCCGTGGCACACTTCGGCCTGGCTGGCCCTTCACGCAGTCAGGAGGCAGGTCGTGGATTGGCAAGAGCAGCCTCCTCGGCCTGGCTGGCCCTTCAGGCAGTCAGGAGGCAGGCCGTGGATTGGCAAGAGCAGCCTCNCGTGGATTGGCAAGAGCAGCCTCCTCGGCCTGGCTGGCCCTTCAGGCAGTCAGGAGGCAGGCCGTGGATTGGCAAGAGCAGCCTCTTCGGCCTGGCTGGCCCTTCAGGCAGTCACGAGGCAGGTCGTGGAAGTATATAAGTACCCCCCAGGCACTTCACGATTCATTATTCAGGAGGCAGTAGTCTTCAGGATTCGGGAGCAGCACTCTGGAGGGAGCGCTGCAGAGTAGTTGTAGCGTTAGCTAGTAGTCTTCAGCGCTGGGCGCAGTAGGTAGCTGTAGTCTCCAGCGCTGGGCGCCATAGCTAGGTAGTACTAGAGAAAGAGAGAGAGAGAGAGAGCTTGGGCGGAGGCCAGAGGTACCTACCTGCAGCGCCGTTGCTCCAGCTTCGTCTTCGAGGTACCTGCAGCACAGCGC
>BFEA01000177.1:608196-625180 GCA_003427395.1 Chara braunii | reverse complement strand
CACACACACTTGCAGGGAAGCGGACGATATGGCACAGGGCCCGATAGAAATGCGAATTTGTGGTGTCTAAGGGCTGCGGGGGCATTGCAGAAAGATGGCTGCCCGTCATGAGGGCATATGACGCAGGGCCCGACCGTCAGTCCAAGGAGGGCGTCCTGGAAACTTGCGGTCACTACCGACAAGGGCCTGCCGAAAACATTTTTTGGCCCAGGGGCGCAACAGGGTAAATCAGTCGTCGGAGGGGCGCGACACGAAATAACGCAAATTACAGGGACGCCAGACAAATTTTTCCTTTACTTTTTCAGTTTTTTATTTTTATTTTTCCAAAAGTCATGGTGTTGTAGAGGTCAGTCACTGAGTACACAGTGATTACCTGGAGCAGTAGGCCGTGGGTGTCCTGGAATATGAGACCACCTCCCATCCCATCTTCACGTCAATACTCCTAGCGCATCCCCTATCCCACTATCCTACCTCAGTGTGACCAACACTCAGGACCATTACCCTACCAATGGGCAGGTAACTTGGACCGAACAGCAGTGACAGGCACCAGGGCTGATAGGTTGTCCAGCCCTGGTGGAAGCGGAATCGGACGAGCCTTGTCAAACGGGAACTTCGGACGCCAGGCCCAGACAATCTATACAGGCCCCAAGAGACTCTGGCCCCTAGGTTTCAGACAGGGTAGCACCCATTTAAGCAGTCTTACCGTCCTTCCCCTAGCTTACCCAAGACCAGGCGGAACTCGGACTGGCCTGAGCGACTTATACCCCGACCCTTACCCTAGGGTTTAAGCCTTATATATAGCCACTAGACAGTTCTACCCGAATATCAGTAAGAACTTCGTGGCCCATACCTGTCCCTACCGCAGATACTAGACCCCACCCAGTGACTAGACCGCCCAAGTTTAATAGTTGTGTAGTTCACAATGTATGTGTATACCCGAAGGCTGTGTATGCTTCGTGTATCTATGTATGAAGATGTACAGACAACACTATGTGTGGAAACTTGTGTATGTAGCCCGTAGGCCATGTATAGTTCGCAAGCTATGTACATGCCCGAAGGTTGTGTGTGCTTTGTGAATCAATGTACCGAGATGTATAGGCAGCATCATGTGTGTATATCGAAGAGAGAACAGGATAAGTTGGACAAGGACCCCCCCCCAAGGTCCGAACCAGGCTCGAACCCGTGACCTTGAAACATGTAATCGTATGACTCTACCATGTGAACGACTAGTGGAAATGACACGAACGTGTGATATGCCAGACTGGGGAGATCAATAGAACACCCAAGACCAACACCCCCAAGCAACCCATGTGAAACTCAGAACCAGCATACAACACCATGAACAATCCTTGGGTGATGCGCAGGCAGTGTCTGTAATAGTACCATGCGTCAGCGCAAGGGAGTGTATGTCCAGTCGTGCGTCAATCTAACGCCCTGTCGGTGTCCATGCGCAAGTTTGAGGTTGCAATTGAGTTTTGAACCCGCAACCTCATACCACAATGCGCATTTCCAACCGGTGCTCTAACCACTGATCTTTCATCATCTTTCAAATTCTTTCAATTCAACTTCACTACCTACCTACCACTACTCCTAAGGCTTATATAGGGGAGCCCAACAAACATAGCTTTGTTGTCTCCCTCCAGCCATCAGAGGGGATGCATGTTGCCCCTCGGCCCAACCATGGTGGTCAAGGATGGGGTGGGGCCGCCGGTGGGGTTCCGGCTGGCTAACGCAAAGACCGAGCATTTTGCCAATAGTTGTGCCTTCCTTTTCATTGTTCCCCACCCCCAACCGAATAACAGCAGTGTCTAAGGCCAACACTCTTTCACACACCATACACAACCCACTCACACTCACACTCACACTCACACTCACACCCGTGTTCTCCAAGGACCCTGCTAATACCGATCAGAGGTATCAAGCAAAGTATCACTTCGGGTTGGCACTAAGTGCGTCGCAGGCGGTTGTGGGGCTCGAACCCACCACCTCTTGAATGCCACTTGCGTGCCTAACCAACTGAGATAGGCCGCTGGAAACAATGGGCCTAACCAATTGGCCTACTGTCTTTCCCCGAGCCTAATGCATGTGTTGTGAAAACTATCGAATTTTTGAAATTTTGTCCACTTTTCTCGAAGAGAAGGGACCTCCGAACATAAAGCATAACCATTTTATTCGAATCGCAAAAAGAACAAGTGGTGTATTTGAATAATAGAACTGAGGGATAATTTGCGAAATACCCCCAGAGGCCAAAATGTCCCTGAAAGATGTGGGTAGAGCGAAATTGACAAAAAAATAAATTGCGCAATAACCCTCGTGTCGGTTGGTCCCCCTATCTTTGCAATATACCCGTATCGGATATTATCCACCTTTGCAAAATACCCCGGTGTCGAGCGCATCGGTTTTGCAAAGGGGGGACCCTCCCAACTGCATCATGCAGGATTTTGGCAAGTTGCGATGCAAAGCGCTCAAGGAGTGGTGTCGCTCCGGCCAAGTGCACCAGCCATACCTCTCGTGAACCCCTACGATAGGATAGGGTCATGCGAGGTACAACTTACCTCCACCCGTGGAAGTTGTGAACATCTTTTAGGAAGGTGTTTCCCCGCCGAGCTACTGAACCACGTACAAACGTGTTTTTTGTATGCAACTGAATCGCAGAGGTCATCCAACCGAGGGTGTTTCTTGTTCGTTGTAGCATAGGGGGTATGTGCGGTTAATGCCCGAATCGGCCCAGTGCGTGAATTGACGCCCGAGATACTGATCTCCCAAACGTGATCATACGTCAGTCGACTAGGACAACCAAACGAAACACGCGATACACTTTTCAAGGAAAACTCAAGTCCATATACGAATTGTGCCTAATATTTTTTCTCATCGACCCATAATTGTTTCAGTGCATGAACATACAGACGACGCACGAGACTTTGTATAAATAACTGCAGTATCGGGGCAAAAACCCTGACAAGGGTATTTGTCAGGGTTTTTCAACGTCGGACGCTGTCCGACTTTCTCGCCGAATTGAAGGACTTGATGTGACTGACGTTGCGAATGTTTACTCAGACCTGACCTATGACTGACATACTAGAAGTTTTCGGACGTTAGTCCGAACACGTGTAGCGTCCGGGAGTAACGGATGTGAATGGCAATGCTTCGCTTTTGTCGAAGCCGCAGGAACCTGCAGACAAGGGAATGCTAAAATTAAACCTATCTTATCCGCGCGATTCAAGGCCTAAATTAGCTAAAAAGAGGGTTGCGCCAGATATAAGGCCGCGACGCAAAAGAAATAGGAAGTTTTTGTTTTTATTTCCTCGACCCGTGGAGCTAGACTTTGAGCCTGGGGGCTGACAGTCCAAAGTCGGGGCCTACCCGGTTAGATGGCCAACCAAGCCGCGATCACGCGACTAACCGGTATGGCCAGGCCACAGGCAAGTAATGCCTGCAAGGCCACAGGCAGGCTGGAAGGAGAAGGCTGGACTCTTCATATAGAAGAGCAACTCCTATCACTAGGAGCTAGCCCAGTAGGATACGACGCCAGACCTTTGCCCAGAAGGTACCGAGATCAAACCCGGCTGCGCACAACCTACAGGGCTAGCTTCTTTTGGAGTTGGCCATTGTTATGCCACTCGCGCACCAGATCAGGCCATCGATCTGGAGGATCGCGGTGCCCAGATCGGGCGCGCTGAAATTAGCATGGCCCCTGCGCAAGGATGACATGCATAAATCGAGAAATGGTCAAAATTTTGTTTTCGATCCCAACTGGGATCGAACTCCAGTCTGTGACTTGGAAGGGCGTAGCTGAAAAGTCACGTGGTAATCTAAGAAGTAACCGTTGGCATAAGCCAACAGGATTAAAAAAAATAAAAATAAAAAAAATAAAAATAAAAATAAAAATAAAAACTAAAGTAAAGAATGTGAGGCGCCACTTGGCATTGTTGGAAGAGCCTGGGGCCTTTTAGCCCCAGTGCCTGTTGATAGCGCCCTAGAAAACGGGCGACTGTTCAGCAGATTAGGTAGGTTCGTTTTTTTTTGTTTTTTTTTGTCTAGATTCATTTTAGATTTTCTTTTTAGATTTTCTTTTTAGATTTGTCGTTTTTTTTTTTAATTTTGTTTTTCTTTTTCTCTTTTTTCTTACTTCTTTCAGATGTACTGGACACCCGTTCGTTTCGGACGAACGGGTCATAAATGAATGAACTTACCTCTATAGCCGACTACATTCAGGGCGCAAGGTTGAGGGGCTCAGCAATGCCTGGGAGGTTTTCAGTTGCGACGAACGGTCGCAGGGGAGGGAGATTTGACTATGCTAGATTGGTTCGTCGGGCTCTCACCGACTCCTCAGGAGGTTGAACCTCAATAGTTGGCAAGCCAAGTGAATCAGCAGCAAAAATGTGGCTGTGTGCGGGCGTGTCGGGGTACTCTTCATAGGGAGAGTGAGGGAAAAGGGGAGCCACCAAACTTACCTGCGGTTGGCCCCTCCTTACGACTTCCAACAGATGAGCAAAATCCAATGAATCTACCCCCAAAACGTAGGGGTGTGCAGGCGCCTATGTTTCAGGGTGTTAGCACGCATTTGCAGGTGAGTCTTTTAACTTTTTTTTTTTTTTTTTTTTTTTTTTTTTTTTTTTTTTTTTTTTTTTTTTTTTTTTTTTCCTTTCATTTCTCCCTTCCTGTTGGCGACTGTTGGAGTACGACCAACAGGGAAGAAACAAAGAAGGGAGAAAACGAGATAACATTAAAAAAAAAAAAAAAAGGGCAGCAAAGACAGAACATGAAAACGAGGCAACAGCCTCGTAGAAACAAAAACGAAAAAGAACAGTCTTTTCAGGCTGTGTGGGAGCATGATCAACTCCCCACTCAGAAACCACGAATATTCGTGGCCGCGAGATCTGAAATCTCACGGCTCACGACGCGCACGTGGGAATGGGATTGTGGGAGTTGGTGGGGGGAGAAGAGAGAGAGAACGTGAGAGTTGGGAAGGGGAGGTCCTACTCCTCCCAACCTGCCAACTGCCCTCCCCGTTTTCAAGGGAGGGCTGAGAAAAGTGGGGGGGAGGACTGTTATATGCAACTGCATAAACCTGGCCGAGAGAATGGCCAGGCACATGCAATTAGAATAGTTTTAATTTCCTTTTTCTTTTTGTTTATTTCTTCTTTATTTTTGTGAGGACACTTGTCCTTACGTGGTGCTACCTCTGGTAGGGCAGGGGCTGCCAGAGGTAACTGTCAGGCTCCCGTTTTTGCAGGGAGCCTGGAAATTGAAAGACCACTAAGGAAAAGGCTAGGTGCAGCCTTTTCCCCGATGTATCTGCCCTGGGAAAAGGGTCCAGATACATCAAACTGTAAGGGGTTATATTTTTCCAACCACTTATCAAAAAAATAAAAGAAAAATAGATTTGGAAATGGCAGGAGCCCAGCTATCTCGTGAGATTCCGAGATAGCTGGAAAAAGGAAAAGGAAAAATAAAATGAGGCAGTTAAAGAAACTGCCCCACACTAAGGTTGTGGCTGTGGTGCGGCCACAGCCAACCCTGGATCTAGGCAGATCAAGGGCTCGCAGTGAGCCCGCGATTTTGCCTGGGGGCAGGAGTGACGTCCAACCCTCTTCAACCACTATATAACAGGCAGCTGTCCTCCAGCTGCCACACAATGCACTCGTGATGCCAGTGTGTGACGAGCACACTTGAGTGTTGTTGGCTGATGGAGTTGCTGCCTGAGGCAACGTGAGGAGAAGCTGGAGACCTGCTGAGGAGTGCAAGGAGGAGAGCTGGGCAGCTATAGCCAAGGCAGGGAACACTCTGCTCCCCTCCCCTCTGGCTGGTATTGGTCCCACGGGGCTGACCCAGGGGCACTGCGGGACTGCGGCAGTACGACGCTATGGAATTTGGGCCAAGGACCCAAATTTTACCAATTTTGGCCAGCTATTTTTCCACTGTACTGGGGAAGTGTTGCCAAAATTTTACAGCGGCGGCCAGCAGCGGTTCTGTTTTTTTTCAACGGTGGTGCGGAAGCGCTGCCGGATTTTYTGCGGCGGCGGTTCTGGTTTTTCGACGGTGGTGCGGAAGCGTTGCCGGATTCGGCGATTCTGGTTTTTCGACGGTGGTGCGGAAGCGTTGCCGGATTCGGCGATTCTGGTTTTTCGACGGTGGTGCGGAAGCGCTGCCGGATTTTTGCGGCGATGGTTCCGATTTTTACGGCGGTGGTGAGCAAGCACTGCCGGATTTTTGCGGCGGCGACTCCGATTTTTATGGCAGTAGTGCGGAAGCGCTACAGGATTTTTGCGGCGGCAACTCTGGTTTTTTTCGGCAATGGTGCGGAAGCGCTGCCGAATTATTGCGGCGACGACGCTAAGTTGACGGCAGTAGTGCAGAAGCGCTGCCAGATTTTTTCAGCGACAACACTGTTTTTACGGCAGTAACGATAGTGCATTTTGCACTGAGCAGAGTGGGGCATTGGCACAAAGAAGGTGCCACCAAAGCAGTGGTGTGCTATGAAGTGACGTGAGCATGGCGCGACAGAGACGCTGTGGCTTTGGAGCCAAGTGGCGGTAACGAGAAAAAAACGCCAAGTTATTGGAAAGTGATTGGTGTTGAGAGGGTACTCTGGCAAGCGGTTGTCACAAGGGAGTGGTGTCAATCACTTTGCTGACGACTGAGTGCGACGACCTTCTCGACAAGAGGGCGTAATCTTATACGGTTTTCTTGAGCGTGTCGTTCAAACTTCACTAAAGGTCAGTTAATATGATTCAGTTATCTCCACACCTGTGTGAACCCATACTTGCTTGACCTTGGTTCTCTGAACGTTCATTGGAAAGGGAAAGAGAATGGGTGTTTGCATGTATGACAGGGAGTCTGATGATGGCAAGGGATCTGTATGGTGGTCTTTTTGTGGTTTAACTTGATTGCAAGTATGACATGTGGATTAAGATGGATAAGGGTGATGACGGGGAAAGAATGATTGTTTTCTCACCTCTTTACTTGTGAGTGCGTATAAACTAGAGAGATAAGAAGACGAATGAAAATGAAGCGGGCATAAAGAAGAAGGACGTAAATGAACTTAGACTCATTCCCCAAGTTCACCCGTTTCTTTCCCGAATGACCTTGTCTATCTACGCCCGTCCGTCTAAATGATTTTTCTTCTACGTTTTTCTTTTCTTCGTCTAAGTTGCTCTTGGCGTTAGGTGGCAAGAATCTAGCTTGCCTACTGTGTAGATGCTTTTCCTTTTTCCTATGAGGCATCTGGAGCGGGGGTTCGTTGCCTTAGGGGCCGACCCTGTTATCGACTCAGAGTGGACCGCTTTGCGGGGGGGTACCATGCTGTTACGGTGGAGCCAGCCCGACTTCTGAGTTCCGGGGTTTACTCGGGCGAGGACGAGGGGTATCCCAGACCACCTCCTAGGGGGATGGATAAAAACATCTTCAGGGAAGGACCTTAAGTTCTTGGTGCCTTGCGTAAAGAGAAACTGCCATAGCACTCCCTTGGTGGTCATTCTAAGAGCCACTGACGTATGGGGAACTGGTGCCACAAGCAGCCCAGTTCGTGTACTACTAGCCAAATTGAGTATATTTAGATACTCCCGACGTGGCTGGCCGTGCCATAAGAAGGACGGGTCAGAAGGAAGACAAATGTTTTAGTAATACTTAGTTTGAACTTGATCACCCTTGTTTTCAGTTCTTTCATATGGCTGCGGGAACGACAGTCTGTTACCTTTTTCGCAATCGTGATGCAACGGCGGAACGGGTCGAGTCTCAAAGACTTAATGGGGAAAGATTAGAGAGAATAGGACGACTCGTCTACAACCCTTATGAATTATACTCAGAGGAAGATGTTCTGCGGTTCTGGGATGGCAGTGCGCAAAATCCTCCTAGGCGACTCATTTTCATGTCAAGAACCGGTCTGGACATTCTTCACTACGAGTTTGCGCCGCCACTGCCCGATCGTGATTTCGCCAACATGAACTTGGTAGTGATGCAGCCGTATGAGATAAACCCGCGAATGGATGAAATACCCGAGATAAGGTTGACATTCGTCCGCTCCGTACTTTGGATGAACGAACGGCAGGGTTCATTCTTCTGTATATATCATGCGAGACGGGTGCGAGTAAACATGTTCATTATTTTAAGAGTTAAACATTTCTCTGAGTATGCATGGCAGGATGAGGAGGACGAACTCGAGGAACGTTTACGCAACTAACGCAGTTTTTTTCTAACACGCAGATGTCTGGAGCACGGCGAGACTTGACGACCCCGGGGTACCTGCTGGTTCGCAACACACATGAGGACGATCTTATCAGAGGAGCGGAGCAGCTTCTACGAGTTCGTGATGGATCTCCTTTTGAGTGGATCAACTTCATCGGACTATTACGAAATGGCGAGGGATTTTTTCCCACTACTCGCGCGGATTTCTGGGCAAATACGGCCCGAACTCTGAATGAGTTTTTCAGATATACCTTGTATTTCCACCGTGCGAGTATTCTCCAATGTCTCTCTTGAGTCATTGTGAGTATCACGATTACCTCGTCCGGCAGGCGTTTCGGCGTCATCCGGATCCGGGATACTGAGACCAGACACTTGTTTGGACTCAGTCGACCTTTACGAGTCATAGTGTGGAGACTAGCCTCACGGATGACCTCCATGTATGGTACTCAGACTTTTAGAGTCAGGCGAGGTGGGCGAGCGACAACCTTGGTACTTGACAACGACGAGCGTGCTCTTTTGGATTTGTTAGAGGCACAAGTGGAGGACGACAGATCTACCAGGGTTAGACGTCGTTTTCTGGAAATCTTATTCACATTCCAGAAAACCCCCTTGCGTAGACTATCCCGTCGAGGAAGCCATATGATCTATGGCTTCACGAGGTAATATCAAAAACAAAAACAAAAACAAAAACACTCCATGTAGTTAGGACCACCGGATGGATAGTATTCAGATTACCCCGATGATTTCACTATCATGCTTATGCATTGAGGGGTAATCGATCGCTTAAAAATAAGCCAAATAAAGTGAAAAGCAAACGTCTGAAAAAGTTGTTAAGCGTAATGACGATGACAAAGCAGGGGGAGGCGGAACACTTCTGTGTTGAATAACTTGGTGTTAGAGATGGATGCTCCATCATTCGTGGAGTAATTATTGTCCAGGAGGACAAAGCGATCAACAAAATTTCATTCGCTCCTCCAAGTAGTTGCATATAGTGCAAAGGTGTGGTCGAACCGAGAGTTTAAACATCGACCAGGAATCAGATCACTTGTTGATCTGCATAGTAGAAATGACATTTACTTACAGAAATTATGTATGTCGAACTTTAATAGTCATGATAGGAAGATTAGTCCTAATTATTTTCTTCAATTAATAGTCTTGGAATGACAATATAAAAAGTTCTTAAGTCATACAGGTCAAAGAGAAAACACTTTGACGGATCAGCTCATCAAGTCAATGGATTGGATATGTGTGATTTGTTTTAAGGAAAGTGAATTTTTTTTTTTTTTTTTTTTTAAATGATTACTAGGGGCTAGGATTGTATCTGAGAGTTTCACTCTTGGTTGGAATTGTCATAGTCGGTCGGCGTACGCTTCGTACTTGAGAGATCAGCGCCCCAGGGAACGAACGGCGTTTGGGTTCACTCGGCGTTAACCAATCATTTCCTATACTGCAGCTAGACGAGCAAACGCCTTCGGCTGATCTACCTCTGCGATTGCATGTAAAAGTTTTCGCATGTGGGTCAGTAGCTCGGTAGGGATGCACCCCTAAGGGTGGTGACAGACCCTTGGGGAAGCAAGCTTATGCTCCACGAAAACTTATCCTATCGTAGGGGACCGCGAGATGTATAGCTGGCGCACCCGGCTAGAGCGGCGAAGAAGCGATGCAACCTCGTCCGTCTCGGCGGTTCGCGGAAATATTATGCGTCGTTCCCGAGTTATCTCTAGGATGTGTTTAAATGTTTAATTTCCTGCGTGACATGGTCGGGGGAGCCCTCGTTTCACGCGAGGGCCGATGCGCTCGACAACGGGTGCACGAGCTTCGGCATATCGACTAGTTATGCGCGAATACGTAAGCAGTCGCGATGGTGAAGTACTATGTAATGCCATAACCATACGATACCCTCTGAAATATGAGTTTACATTGGACGCTTTGGTGTTGGCTAACATGCCCGTTGAAGGATCGGTCTTTTAGCGAGTGTGGAAGCAAACCGAACACCCTGTCATCTTTTGTACCGTGATGTGTGCCAAAGCGGGACACAGTAAGATGGCGTTGAGTGTAGAAAGGAATTAAAGTGGTGATAAGTTGTCTGTCACACCACCAGTTGTGAGCTAACTCTTCAACCTAGAACTCTATCGTTCCACCAAAATAATTTTTAAACAAGAAAGTTAAATTATCCCGCTCGTATGAACCTTTGAACGTTCATAGGCCTCGACCTATACTTAACACAGGTATGTGCTGGCTATAACATTCTCACACAAAGAAAATTGGTTGAATTTTTCAGAAAAAAAAAATTTATGACATTAAATGATCACTCTTACAAATATTGATGTAGTGTGTCTATCAGCATCCATGCAATACACAAACAATCACCAAGACTCAATCCATCATTTTTCACATATACATGCGATCACACAAAATTTAAATAACAACATCCCACACTCCAAGGGAGTCAACTTTATTGTTCTCTGTGACTCATACCCTGCCTTATGCATACAAAACTCAAACATTTTCCACTATCTCACAACAAAGATACTCAATTCTTAAAAAATATTATTTATAAAGAAATATAAGTGCAAACATGAGGTGCAAAAATATGTGAAGTTGTGCCCTAAGCTGACATGTTATCAAACGATAATAGAAGAGTGATTCTTGTAGGATCATGACGAAACTAGTAAAGTCTTCAACCAAAGCATAAACATTTATCACAGTACAGGTCATAAAGACAATTATTATGTTTAAGATAAATTGAGAGTACACACCATATCGTAACCTAACTTCTTCACTATCTCCTTCTACCTCTCCTTGATTGGAATCAAATACTAGTTGAGAATTCGGATAGTATCTCCCCTAGATAGGATAAATTGTCAAAATTTTCACAATCATAATTTTAACCCACTTTTCTAATTTTACATAAATTTTGGAAACACTTTCCCTACGAAAATGAATTTTCAAGATTTCCATTAAGCTAAATATAAAAATCAAAGTACAACTTAATTCTTCAAAGATAAATTTTGTTTAACACCTTTATTTAGTATAAATTTTGACAACACTTTCCATATGGAAGTATACTACCAAAAGTTTTACTAAGTCAAAAGTGAAATTAGAAAACAATCTGACTTAAAAAAAGATAAAAAATTGACTAACTTTCGGCAACACTTCCTCTGGGAAGTAAACTACCAAAATTTATACTAATATGCATACAAAAGCACAATGAGACTATACTTGGGATAAGTCCTGACACTCAACTTAGTTGTCAGAGCTAAAGATTGATTTAATGATACTTCTTCTGAGATAGTATCAATGAATCAACTCTAACTTTGACTCTCAGTTTACAAAAATTATGGTAACACTTTCCTTAGGAAAATTAATTATCAACTTGAAGATTTTCATTAAGTGAAATCTCAAAATCAAAGTACGACTTAATTCTTCAAAAATAAATCTTGTATAACTCATTGATTTAGTACAAATTTCGACAACACTTCCTTTAGGGAGTAGACTACCAAATTTTTTATTACGTCAAAAGTTAAATTAAAAAACAATCTGACTTTGCGAAGATAAAAATTGAATTAACTCCTCTGAATTAGTAAAAATTGCGGCAACACTTCCTCTAGGGTAGTAAGGTACCAAAATTTATACCAATACAAATACAAAAGCACAATGAGACTATACTTGGGATAAATCATGATACTCAACTCAATCGTCAGAGCTAGAGATTGATCTCATGATACTTCTTATGACATAATATCATGAATCAACTTTTACTCCGACTTTCAGTAAGGTCACTCTACATTATTTCAAACTTCCCCCTTCATTTCTCACTACCCTACCTATCGTTGTAACATTTGGCGAGTATATAAGCACCTAATTATTAAAAGATGCCCTTAAACACAAACTCGCAGAAAACACGAGTAAGCATAATGAATCCCCCACCAACCCTTATGTCTTTCATCAACATAATTAGTTAATTAAGCTCTCAGTTGAATAACCCTTATACGCTTCCTTACTTATGGCACAAGGTTAAACCACCCCATTCCTAGGGGTACGTTCAAATTGCCTAATTTAATAGTATATAAAAATATACTATGACTAGATCGTCTCATCCTAGAGGTATGTCTAGCCCACTTAGACGATAAAAATAAAGTGTGTGACTAGTTTGCCCCATCATAGATATACCCTTAACTAACTTAAACAATTCATAAAACAGGTAATGAGATCGCCTCATCCTAGGAGTATGTATAGTACCTGTTTAGCAACGATATATGGCATTTGGCTACGTCACGGTCGTTGTCGAGCGCATCGGTCCCGCAAGGGGAACCTCCCGACCACATCGCACATAATCCCTGCAGGACTTTTTATCGTAGTGGAGCTTTCACCGCTCCGACTGAGTGCACCAACTGCACCTCTCATGAACCCCTACGACGGGACAGGGGCCACACAAGGCATAACTTATCTCTGCCCAAGGGGTTGTGACCACCCTTGGACAAACGTATCCCCGCCAAGCTACCGAACTACTTGTGAAAGAGGCTCGAGTGCAATCGCAGAGGTGACCCAGTCGATGACGTTTTCTTGTTCGTTGTAGCATATGAGGTACTCGTGGTCGACCGCCTTAATCAAGATCACACGATAGTCAACGCCCGGGGGGCTGATTTCCCAAGCGCAACCCTGCGTAGGTCGACTAGAACTGTCCTTAACCACACGATATGCTTCACAAAAGTAAAATAGAATCTCATACACAAATCACGCCTAGTCCCGTTTTGACTTCCCCAAAGCGTAAAGTATCTCTCGGACAAGAGAAAGAGTAGTAAGTCATTAAATAAACAAACACGGATCTCAAGATTCACGTATCAATCGGAACTCGAAACAAAATAGAAAGGGTGAAGGATAGGCTCATAAGGTATATAAATTGTGCGACATATGGTTGTCATTCTCATTGACTCCAAGGTGTGGCTTGTATATCGTCTCTTAAACACTAGCCTGCATAAAATATACACACATGTAAAAGTCATATTGCCAGTCACCGTATGTTCAACTTTATCGTTCGTGGGAACTCACATCCCACCTCTTGCATACACAACCCCAATCACTGTCGAATTTTTCATAAAAAGGTACTCGGTTCTTAAAATGACCATTAAAAGAAATTTGGGTGAAAATACAATAAAACAAAAAAAAAAAACGGGGCTAGGGCCTTAAGTTGACTTACGAGAATGAGTCTGAATTTAGTCGTAAACCGACTTGTTATCAAGAGATAACAGAAGACGATCCTCGTAGGATTGACTCAAACTAATCAGATCTTGAATTCAAACGATCAAAGACGATCTGTAACACAACACAGACCAATTATCAAAACTAAACTTTAATTGTATGGGGCAGGGTTGCCGGCGTTCGGGACGGGCCGAACGCCCGAACGTTCAACACCCCCTCGCGATGTGTTCGACCGTTCGGACGAACGAGGACCACCCCCCCCCCCCCCCCCCAAAAAAAAAAAAAAAAAATCCAAAAAATTTGAGAAAAAAAAAATGCAAAAAAATAAACTAAACAACATTTGCCTCAACGTTACATTCAAATCCGTTACCAAATTTAAAATAAATATCAAATACTAAAAATAAATAATAATAATAAAAATTAGAAACAATAAAATGAGTATGAAATTATTGAGTGGGCGAGCAAGTTTTTGGTGGCCAAAAACTTAGTAAGATGGTTAAACTCGGAGTCAATATGCAGGGCAACTTCACTCTGACAACCTCCAAGTCGCAACAATATCCCCTGTGTAGAGCCAGATCACTCCCCGAAACCACAATACCGTTACCTCCGACCAAACTCCAGCTACGCAACCTGGGAAAGACGCTTTCGAATTGAGCATCCACACCCTGTGTTCTATTCGAGATCCAGGCAAGGGAACAATAAAACTCAGTAAAAAGCGGTGCACTCAGCATTCGTGCACAACAACCTGTTCGATAGTCGTGCACAGCGTAATGGCAAAGGTACGATAGCAAATTCCAACAGTGAATCTCAACAGAACACAACGAAACAACGTGTATACAGTAATACACGTAAAAAAAAACGATGCGAAACTCGATGTACACGTGCAGCGCTAGTAGAGAAAGCAGAAGGTGAAAGACAGAGAAGGGGTTGAGGTCAATAAGGAACGATGAAAACGAAGACAACGGAGAGGAGAAGTGAGAATGGGGAAGCGAAAAAGTGCATAACTTGCCCGATCCTCGATGGAATCCGGCGAACGAAGATGCCAAACTGAAGTTTTCAGGTATGGGGAGTTGGTTATAGAGCCGGATTTCGCATTTGGGCAGCAGGTTGGCTGATACTAGAGGCATGAGTCACGCAAAGAGGTCGATAATGGGCAATGAGGAGAGAGTTAAAGTTGTCATACTCGACCGTTTTTAGAAAACAAAGATGCTCAACTGGGGTTTTGGAGGCAGGCAAATTTGATGGTGTTGTTAGTTTTGTCAGTAAGTTAGTGGTTAGGCGGGTACTATGCGAATTAGGGGTTTCGCGGGGGAGGAAAAACTTCGAAGTGGTGATGTACCTTACCGGCTTAGTGGAAGAACCATTCCGATTTTGTATATTTTGTGATTGGTGGAGGAAAGTCGTTGATGCTCGCCATCATGGCCATCGTCGATTACTCATCGTGGTGGTCCCGATCGGGATTCCGCTGCTCGTCATCATGCTCGTTTCCAGTGGCCGTTGCATCTAGTTATGTACTAGCCGAAGATTCATTCAGATATGCACTTATGTGAGGAGTCACGACCGGGTTGCTGCTGTAGTGGTCACCGTTGTCACTCGCATGATTCGTTATGGTCACCTTCGCCAACGTGTTCGCGGTTGAAGTGTTTGTTCGGGCTCTGCTTGCCATACTCATTGGTCATCGTCCCGCCCATCGAGGTTGCCATGCCACTCACCTGCTCGTCGGGGTGGTCGAGGCCAGCGGGCGATGCATCCGGCCATCATGATCTCAGACTAGCGGTGATTCACCCTCATCCTACTGTCTGACGAGCTACGACGTCAAGCTTCGAGGACGCCTAAAGGTGATTGTGAAGACGATAAGTCGTCCTCACCGCACATTCTTCCAGAACAACAATTGATCATCTAGTGCACCCGTTGCAATGCACATGAGTTTCCGATTGCGATAAAAAAGGCGGGCAAATCAACACGATGACAGGGGTCGACGACTGCAGGCTTCGCTGGTGGCAGGTGACAGGCAATTGAGATGGTGACGCCGATGTCTGGCGCAACAGGTGCCTAGTAAAAATGCATGTACAAAACGTGTACTCAGGTGATGGTGATGGTGATGGCAGCATCTACATTGGGCAAAGGAAGGGAACGACAATGTCAGGTCTGACCGACGACGATGGCGATACCGATGCATGCAAGAAGACGATTATGACTGCAATTGGATCAAGTGGATGAAGCAGAAGCGGTGATTTGAAAGGAGTTGCGGTGGACACAATCGATGAGGACGACGGTGGTCATCTATGAGAGGCGACCCTGCAGAGGCGAGACGACAACATCCATCAACGATAATGATGCAGACAAGGTGGAGGTGCTTCTTCGGTGGTGAGGCGATCCTATGATGTCGATGTCTACTCCGTCGATGGCGATGGCGATACTGACGGTGGCCACAGGATGTCAAATGCGATATGACTTGTACGTGACGCCGATGGCCATGGTGACAGGTGCAAGACGGCGATGATGAGTCCAAATGGAGTGGGTGGATGGAGTGAAAGCGACAATTTTAAAGGTGTTAGAGAGGACACAAACGACGAGGACAAAGATCCAATGGGCGGAAATGACGATGATGAAAACAAGATTTAGACAATCATGTGGTGACCGATAGATCCTGCGGACGCGAGACGACAAAAACAACGTGGCAAGATCTAACAACGACGATGATAAAAAAGACACAAAGGCAATCTTGCGGAGGAGGGGAGGCTGGACGATTCTGCGGAGGCAAGACAAATGGACGACGGTGGTCATCTGCCGTTTATATGCACGTGGAGGGGACATGTTTCACGACGTAGGGCACAGGCAGCAACGACGATTTGTCTCCCTTGACGACAGCGACAGACAATGATACGTCCGCCTTTTCATCTCGCCTCTAGGGCCTCTTCGTTTTTCAAACCTGCTTTGTGCGCAACGATCATACTTACCCTTCAGACCCCATCATTGTTGCCCAATTTCATTCCTCCCTTACACCTCCCCCCCTCCCCCCCTTAGTACCCCCACGGATAGAGCATGATGCCCTCCCCTGCATATGTCCGACCATGACATACAAAAAATCAAGCAACACAATCGACGCTGTCAGCGCGAATACCCTTACAAGGGTATCCGCCCTGTTTTTTGCAAGTGACAGAAAGGTTTGGTCAGCCTGGATTTTGAGTGCCCATGTGGGAAAAATGCGAGGATCGTCCGCGCGCGGGCCAAGGTCTGCTTTGTCCCGGTAGGGAGTAGGTGAGCGCGCAATATTTAAGGCGCGCGTGTGATTTTTCTAATTGAATGGGTGGCCGGGGTAGCCGACCGACCTGGACCATGTTACGACTTTGGTTAGGGAATTTTCTATGCTTTTGATAGGTGCGCGTGATCGAGGGTAGGGCTGGCGCGCCGGTAGGCACATGGGACGGCCACGGCGCGGGTGGTAGACCGACGCGGACACTTAGGGGTCGTGGGCACAGATGTGGGTAGAAAGGGTGACCGGGCAGTATCCTGGTCGGAATGCCACACGGCACCGCCTTATATAGGAAGCCACGCCTGCTCGTCACAGGCTTGGGCTTAGCCCTATCGGTTA
>BFEA01000177.1:573681-585069 GCA_003427395.1 Chara braunii | reverse complement strand
GGGAGGGAGGGAAACTGGTCCCCATATGTCTGGTGATTTTGAGGGAAATACTGCATTCATCGCCACCCAGGTGACCCGGCCCGTCCAGTGCCACAGGGATCTGTTATAAATTATAATCGAGTGAGGGAGGGAGGGAGGGGGGAAAACTGGTCCCCCTATGTGTGGTGATTTTGACGGAAATACTGCATGCATCGTCACCCAGGTGACTGAGCGCATCCAGTGCTGAAGGGTCCTCCGTGACATCCGTTATAATTGGAATGATACGGAGAAGAAGATTAGCATGGTCGGCCCATTGCACGAGAACAACACTCGGAAATCAAGAACTGGTCGAAACAAAAAGAAAAAGGCCGTGTAGAAGGCAAAAACAGAAAATGGAAGATGTTATTTGCTATCACAAATGCCTCGGTGTCAATCTGGAGATTCACAACATATTCAGTGTGCGTCGTCCGTAATATCTCCGTATGGTCCGTGCAATCAATGGTCGGGATGATGTATGACGGTGCAGTTATTGTTGAAATGAAATCTGTGCCATAAAATTTGCTTATCAGATCCTATCAAGGGTGAATAAATTTTGAGTCCCCCCCCCTCCCCTTTTGGAAAGGTGCCTGAATTGTACAGGCAAAATGCCATATCATCCCAGCTGTGTGCAGTTCTTGTGCAGTGAGGCGAATTGCAGTCAGTCATCGTTTCAGCCAGCCCTTTTCGGTTATCATATATTCTGGAGGGGTGAATGAATCTGCACAGTTTTGCAGGTTTGGTTCTTCGTTTTGTATCTCGCTCAATGGCGAATAACTGCTCTGTATGTGTCCGACGTATGTTGCAGGTGGAGCTAATGCCGAATAACTTGGGACAGTATGCCAAATAATTGAAACCTCCACCCGAAAAAAAAAAAGAAAAAAAAAAAGAGTTTTAGAAAACGTTAATCCACTACTTCTGACTCCTGAGTGTCGTTTTGCTGAGGTGGAAAAGAGCTGCGCGCCAAGCTTTGCTGAAGCACCAACGAGAATTTTCTTTTGATCAGTTTAATATCTGATCCGTGGTCCATCGGACCACACTTAATTCTTTTTTCAGTTGGCTGGCGCTGTCAGCCATTTTGGTCCGGTGGTGCCCGACCTCCGAAGAATGCGGTATAGGTTGGTTACATTGCATTCTTAGGAGGTTTCGAGCTTGCCTGTGAAAGGTAGAGGTGGTTTTGAAAAGTTAAACTGCCAGTACTTGGCCGAGCCAATTCTTTTCTGATGCGGCCGTTAACCCGCACCACCAAGTTTCGGGGTTCACCTACCGGAGCAAACTGACCGGCAGCGCCAGCCTAAAGTAGGCTCACGCCAGTCCTTTTTTTTTGGCGCGCAGCTAGGCTACCAGCTGAGCCGCCCAGGTCACCTTGTTTGTCCGGGCTGCCAAGCCGGTTCTGAAAAAAAATTGTGTTATGCAGAAGAATAAACTGGACAACTTTTGCTTTTTTTTGGCTTTTTTTTTTAATAAAAAAATAAATAATCACTGGATAACTTCTGCCTCAGCGCCACATCGAAATTCTTTACCAAATTTGAAATAATTCTATTATTATTAGTTTTTTTATTATTTTTTCGTCCGGCCGGGCAAGTGGTCACTGACCACTCTTTCAGCCCTAGGTGCGCATGGCATTTCCAGGCTCGCAAGGGAAGGGTGAAAACTTGAGAGTAGTGGTGGTTTAAGAGTGTATGACAAATAGCTGTGCCTGTGCGACGAATCGCAAAATAGACTTGCAGAGTGTGTGCCGAGTAACTGCCGTGCCGTGCATTCTTTGGACTTATGTCGGAGGTGGAGCTAAATGCGGAAAAATGTTTCAACGGTATGTGACGGTATGCCAATAACAACTGTGCAGTGAAATGGTAGTCACATAATGAATTTTCAATTTTCAATTTTTTTATTTTTATTTATTATTTTTTTTTTTTTTTGAAAGGAAATGCACAGTCACACTCAAAGAGGGTACGAGTTGAATAAGTGGTACATATGTGTTGGACGTATGTTATGCGGCAGGTGGAGCTGATGTTTGAGACCATTCGTGAAAATCCACAAATCTTAAGCATTCCAATGCCACTTGCTGAGGTATGTATAGTGTGGCTGTGCCTACTCCCAAGTACCACCTACCTTTTCATGGCTTTAGTTCTTTGTGTGGCTAACATCGTCCCCTGAACATAACCCAGCGTGATGATCAATGTACACCATACTTGCGGCGCGTAGGTGATGTGCGCTGCACAGTACACTGCGAGGCGCACGGTGCGCTAATCCTAGGTGAAGTGCCCTGCGCAGTACGCTGCGAGGTGCGTGGTGCGCTAATCCCAGGTGTGTGCGAGCGCACAAAAAAAAAAAAAAAAAAAAAAAAGAAGAAAGAAGCAATGGCCCAGGGTTTCAGGTCTTCACTTTCTCGTCCAAAGGCACTCCTCCAACAGGGGATGAACATAGACATGAAACAAGGCAAAATACAGTGGAGCCTCTATGAAGAAGGGCCTCACCTTCAGGGGTTGCCCCGGTGTATGGGCAAATAGGTGATAGACATCCTCGGCCTTNAAAAAAAAAAAAAAAAAAAAAAAGAACCAACCAACCGTGATGTGTGTATACACGCTGGAGAGAGAGAGAGAGAGAGAGAGAGAGAGAGAGAGCACAGAGCCCTTTCACATTATTCAGACAACCCCTCCGGTACTTCAAAAGGTCCCTGCCAAAAATTGGCAAGGGTCCCTTCGGCAGGAACAGGGTGGTCATTGGAAGGGTCGCCACTCTTCTCGTAGTAAGGAGGGAGCAGGCCAGCTATATATATGGTTGAGCTTCGATTTCAGGTCCGTGTTTCAGCAGTTATGGGTTAACTTACTGACTTACTAACTCGGCATGTGATTTTCAGGGCTTCACTCCACTACTCACCAAATGTGCAAAACTAGAATGAATCTTCTCCTACAAACTGGATCCATACAGGCCATACGTTTTTCTTTTCTGCAAGTGCTGATGAGTGGAGCCAGGCCATTAGGGCCACTGCACGCAAGTAAGAAAAGGAAAAACAAAAAACCGAGACAGCTACTGTATGTGCAAAATTAGAATGAATCTTCTCCTAGAAACTGGAACCATACAAGCCATCCGTTTTTCTTTTCTGCACGTGCTGATGAGTGGAGGGAGGCCCTTAGGGCCACTGAGCGCAAGAAAAGGGGGGGGGGGGAGGAAACGAGACAACTACTGGTGTGTTTGTGGTAATTTCGTAACCCATAACTCTGTACTTGCAGGGTACTTTTTGGAAAGGAGAATATAACCAATGAGTAGTACGAAGAGGCCCCAAACTATTCTCTTTCTGTGCACTGACCCTTTTTAAAAGGGAGGGACACTTATGGGTATGACGAGATACCCTTTCTGATATATATATTTTTAATTATTTTCTAAATGCGCCGCATCACGTGCGCACGCACGTGTGCGCATGTGCGGTGCGGCGCACGTGATGGGCCACAACTATGATGTACACACGCCATTTTTTCTGGTCAGATACAGTCATGATGATGGTGCGTTATGTTTGGGGGAAAGATTGTAGTCCTGAATGTACATTGTATGTACACACACTTGTTTCTGATGCGGGTGGCCGTCGAGGTGGGTAGCAATTGAAACCTGTGCCGGTGACCGTCGAGGACATTACTTTGATGTCAGCCTCTGGGGGGGCTTTCTGAATCGCTGTACAGGGGACTCGGCTGTCTGTCTGGCTGGTCAGGACGGACCATCCATGCGTCTTGGGCCTTGTAAATCGCTTTCAGAAGGGGGGGGGAGAAAGGGGATTAAAAAAAAAAAAGAGAAAGCTTCCTGTGGAGAGCAGCGCCAAATTTCCTACAGTTTTCATTGTTTTTACACAACCGCTAAGTTGCACTAGCTAAATTGCCACAATGCGAAAGCCAAGACGTGCAGCTGCCGCTGGCCAGAAAGAAGAGGAGGGGGGGGGAGCGGCAAACGCCTACGTAGGTGAATTTTTCATGCTCAAATTTTTTGATGAAAAATTCTCAAAAAATCAGGGTCGTAGATTGAGGGCTGATCTTTTCACGAAAAGTATAAGAGAAATCAAAAAACGAAAAATCCTTACGGTAGAATTTACTAGAAAGCTAGGCTACCTGCCGGGCCGCCCGGGTCACCCTATTTTCCCGGATGGTCTGGACGTGCAAGGACCAGGGAAGGTCCTAGACTCCTAGCAACAAAACAAATTCCGAAAAAAAAACTAGGGAAGGTCCTAGACTCCTAGCAACAAAACAAATTCCGAAAAAAAAACTATGTTATGCCGAAACTTAAACTGAACAACTTTTGCCTCAGGGTCACGTCGAAATTCTAATTTAAAATAAAAAATAAATTAAAAAATATATATATATATTTTTTATTTTTTATTTTTTTTCTTTTGGCCCGGCCGGCCAAGTGCCCCCAGGCCACTCTTGTAGCCTAGGTAGAAACTTAGTAGAAACTTGAAAGCCAATTCCCAGCCTCACATCTTGTTATGTCACCTCTTTTTTTTTTTTTTTTTTTTTTTTTTTTTGGCCAGGCCGGGCAAGTGCCCCCAGGCATGTTTTTAACTTTTTGCTCCCTGCTGCTACCCAATAGGGTCAACAGTGTTTTGGTCGCTTCTCTCGTTCTCTCGTCTCCAAAAAACACGACCAACCAGTGGGCCTAGCGCACTTGGTAGTAGTAGGTACACCCACGGACTGTTGAAATACAGACCCAAGTTCGAATCAGGCTACTGTCAGATGGACAGAAAAAAATAATTCTGAATTACCTGGGGATGGTCAATTCAATGATGAAATGAATTCAAATGATTGAAATCTCAAGGGCGTTGTTTTTTTTTTTTTTTTAACACGACAGCTGTGTAAAATTGCTCGACATTAAGTACTGCTCCATTGTGTTTTCGGAGAAATTTAGAACCATCGAGGGTGTATTCACACTAGGACTTCCGATTGAGCTCCGGACTTGATTATAGTCAGATGCATCTAAATCTGGGCATAATTGCAGTCAGATGCAATTAGAAAAGGGCTAGTGTGAGTATGACCTGAGAATGCAAGCAACTAAGCATCCATAGTATTCCATACTCGCACAAATAATTTCAATTCCTTTTCTTATGCCCAGCAGTATTGCATTGAGGTTTTGCAAGGGGAAGGCACCTCTCTCTCTCTCTCTCTCTCTCTCTCTCTCTCTCTCTCTCTCTCTCTCTCTCTCACACACACACACACACCTTTTGGACCTCTTCTATCTTGTTCAGCTGCAGATGCCTTTTCAAACTCTGTAATTGTCTTCCATCCAGGGGAACCCATGTGATGTGATGTGATTGATTGCATGTGCTCGTGCTCGTTCTTGTGCCTCAGCTGGTAACCGCCCCCCGAGAATTGCTGCTGCGCCGTCTGCCTATCCCTCTGCCAAGTCCCACTTTCTGGACTCGTGAATACTTGGAGACTCTGAAGCAGGACCAGATCGTTTCTGGGGATGGTGAGTGATCTATTACCTGTTCTGCTGCATTTTCTCTTCGCATTTATGTATCCCCTTCTCCTCGTTCTTGTTCCTCGTGTGCCTCTTTGTCCTCTTCTTCTTCTTTCCTTCTTCCTTCTTCTGTCTTTCTCTCTTCTTTGTTTCTTCTTTCATTCTTCCTTTCCTCGCTCTTCGTTTCCTCTTCCCTCTTTCCTTCTTCTCCTCCTCCTCCTCCTCCTCCTCCTCCTCCTCCTCCTCCTCCTCCTCCTTCTTCTTCCTTCTCCTTCTTCCTTCTTCTTCTTCTTCTTCTTCTTCTTCTTCTTCTTCTTCTTTTTCTTCTTCTTCTTCTNTTCTTCTTCTTCTTCTTCTTCTTCTTCTTTTTCTTCTTCTTCTTCTTTCTCCTTCTCCTTCTCCTCCTCCTCCTTCTTTCTTCTTCTTCTTCTTCTTCTTCTTCTTCTTCTTCTTCTTCTTCTTCTTCTTGTTGCTCTTCTTGCTCTTCTTGCTCTTTGTGGTTGTCGGGCCCCCCTTTTTTTTCTGCTTGCTGTCATTCGGAGAGTCCAACAGCAGTTGCTTTTCGACCTCAAGGACATACATAAGGAAATGCGATGGCTTGGGGTGGGTGGGAAAATGAGAGACAATCAGGGAACCTTAGGGGGTGTGGCTGAGTGGGTGGGAGATGCTGTTTGATTCTGTGCGAGTTGTTGGTGGTTCTATCTCTTATGTCCTTTCTTTCTATCTCCTCCCCCCCCCCCCAACTTTCTGAAGGGGGTAGCCCTTAAAGCACCACCGTCCTGTCCCCCTCGCTTTTGCGACGAATTGGTTTTCATCCGCATTCTTTGGGGGCTTGGCCTACCTCTTCCTCCCGAGCCTTTTTCGTCGGCGAAGTCAGCCAAAAGGAAAACGAAGAGGCTTGGAGGTAAGGGTGGTTTACCGTTTAATTCCCATCGGTTTCCGATCGGGGTCCGAACTCATGAACTTTTTTTTTGGCCGGCGAACTCGGCCAAAAGGAAAAATGGAAAACAAAGAGCTCTGTGCGGATTGTTTTTTTTTGGGAGACGGTGCGCAACAGAAATCTGCCATGGGGAAAAAGAGGCTCAGGGTTAGTAGCGGTTTTAACATCGGTGTATTTGTCTGATTGCAATGAGGATTCGAACTCATGATGATTGGTTTGGGAATAGGTTGATATATGTGTACCATTCAGCCTCAATGGTCTGGGAGTCTCTGGGTTATGTCACCTCTTTATTTTCGTCTTTTTGAGAATTGACGCGCTGTCCAACTGATCTTTTTGAGATTTGACAGTTCTGTGGGGATTCGAACTCATGATCTGTTTACAAATGGCTACAACTTTGACGCTCCTCGTATCCGGGTTGCTGCTGTTTTCTTTGCACAGCTTTGACTTTCTCTGACTTGGGTTTGACCCCAAGGAAGCTGGAAGGGGTCGCCATCGAGCATCTTTACGCGTATCGTGCCGGAGGTCCATCGTTCGGCAAAACAGTTGGAGAGCGCGTGAGTGGTGCCGGCTGGTAGATGCGCTTTGAGCTTTTGCGTTTGTTCCATCCGATCATGGTCGTGCAGACGTAAGCACTCTGCCTACTCCCGAACGACGAGGTTGCAACGGAGCGGTGCTTCTCTGTGTGTAAGCTCTCCGTCTTTTAGTGTTTTGATGTCATTTTAGGAAGGCTAGCGGTTGGTTGAATTTACCCAAAAAAGCTTATTCCATCGCAGCGACCATGATTATAGTAGCGGTGCTAACTGGCATCATCAAGATAGTGATTATAGCGGTGCCAACTA
Source organism: Chara braunii (assembly GCA_003427395.1). NCBI lineage: Eukaryota > Viridiplantae > Streptophyta > Charophyceae > Charales > Characeae > Chara > Chara braunii. Next base: position 577,833 of record BFEA01000177.1, on the reverse strand, counting down.
GCATCATCAATCAAGATGTTTAGTTGGATTGCAACTATGTGGGGAAGGGTTGTGTAATTGGAAAGAAGAGGCTGTACAATCACAACAAGCAACATCCACCCTTGCTATCGCTTTCCTTTTCGATTCTTTGCATCTCTTCAGACAATTTCTACTCCTTTTTTTTTTTTTTTTTTTTTAAATTCCCGCAAGCATTTTTACTGTGTCGGACCCCTACTTCTGGCGATACGAATCGTTGTTCAATTTGGGCTCTCATCGGGTCATCGACCCCCTTCTCTGCCTTAGTGTAAAAGTCGTCATATTCGTAATATTCGTATATTATTAGTAATATTTAGTAATATTACTCCATTCGACGCTCCGAATGTGGATATTTGTTTTGGTAATGGAGTGCAACTTTTAACCAACTGGCTTAGGTTAGAGCTTAGTTGGTGCAACCCTGCTGCTGAGCTGTTGAAAAACTTGAAATGCACACCTGAGTTCGAACTCCTGTGAAAGCGAAAGCGTGGCTTATTTCTCCATCATGAGTTCGAACCCATGACGGCGTGGCTTATTTCTCCATCAGATGTTCCGAACGCCGATTTTTCATTTGGTGATGGCAGGACAGAGAAATCATCTGGTTAATCTGGGCTTTCCCACTCTTGAAATTTGCATCAGTCTGCTGCACTTTTTTTGGAGTGTTGTGCAGATGCAGAGAGGAGAAAGAAGCGGGGAGCGGGAGGGTGGAAAGAAGGGGGAGGGGGGGGGAGGGGGGGGGGAGGGAAAGGAGGAGGGAGGAAGGTTGGGGTGTGAGGGAGGGAAGGCAAGCAAGTAGATTGCCTGTCGATGATTCCGGGTTGAGCAGATTTCATACTGGATATGGATGCGGGTTGGAAAGTAGAAGAGGGGGGGGAGGGAAGGGAGGAGGGAGGAGGGAGGAGGGAGGAAGGTTGGGGTGTGAGTGTGAGGGAGGGAAGGCAAGCAAGTAGATTGCCTGTCGATGATTCCAGGTTGAGCAGATTTTATACTGGATATGGATGCGGGTTGGAAAGTAGAGGGGAGGGGGAGGGAAGGGAGGAGGGAGGAGGGAGGAGGGAGGAAGGTTGGGGTGTGAGGGAGGGAAGGCAAGCAAGTAGATTGCCTGTTGATGATTGTGGGTTGAGCAGATTTTGATACTGGATATGGATGCAGGCTGGAAAGTAGGAGGGGGGAGGGCGGGAAGGGAGGAGGGAGGAAGGTTGGGGTGTGAGGGAGGGAAGGCAAGCAAGTAGATTGCCTGTCGATGATTGTGGGTTGAGCAGATTTTGATACTGGATATGGATGCAGGTTGGAAAGTAGGAGGGGGGAGGGCGGGAAGGGAGGAGGGAGGAGGGAGGAAGGTTGGGGTGTGAGGGAGGGAAGGCAAGCAAGTAGATTGCCTGTCGATGATTGTGGGTTGAGCAGATTTTAATACTGGATATGGATGCAGGTTGGAGAGTAAAGATGGGGGGGGCGGGAGGGAAGGGAGGAGTGAGGAAGGTTGGGGGTGTGAAGGAGGGAAGGCTAACCAGTAGATTGCCTGTCGATGATTGCGGGTTGAGCAGATTTGATACGGGATAGCGATGCGGGTTGGAGGAGAGTAAGGGGGGGAGGGGGGTCATTGGTTGCCTCATGATTGCTGGTTTCCATTTTTTTTTCCACTTTTTTTGTTAAATGTACTGCCTGCACCAGAAGCAGCAGATCGATTCCTACCTAGAGATAGAATGCTGTTTGAAAGGGAGTTCTGGTGAGGAGGTCTCTGCTTCTGTCATAATCTGAAGGCTTTGTGCACAGTTGGTCTAGGCGTTTGAACCCCTTGGTTGATTTCTCATACTACTTTGAAATCACATCCTCTCGAGGGAAAACACTTGGAAGCTGGAAAAGATACACTGATACAGTGTCCTGCTTTTTCGACTCAGCTCTGGACGTGATTGTTATCAGATTCATCTAGGTCAGGCTGCAAATTGGGGTGAGATACATTTAGGAAAGTGCTACCGTCATCACACGAATAGAACACCCGGTCATTATAGCTGTATCTGGACTGAAAATTGCACCAGATACGGCTATAATGACTGGGCGTTCTATTCGGGTGAAGACGGTAGTGTGAGTATGCCCGCGGTTCACTCAACTTCGCTGTTAACACTCGTTATACCCCTCCTAAACTCGTTCACAGAATATCGTCTCTGCTGCCGTTTTTTTCTTTTTCTTTTCCCGATCAGCTCTGCGCCCTGTGTGTATAGTCCACTGATAGTGCAAGTCAGTTCCCCCCTCCAACAAATGCGCGGGTTGCTTTTTCTGTTCGCTTTTGTTTTTCTCTGTCCCTCTTCCACAGCATTTTCGTTTTTCGTTTTTCGTTTTTCGTTTTTCGTTTTTTGTTTTTCGGAGAAGGTCGACAGCCGTGAGCTACCGGGCTTCGCCGTGGCAATCACCAGTTTTTGGTGAAAAATGGGAATGCATCTTCCGTAGGGTAATTGGAAGATGCACCTGATTTATTTTTGTGCGGCTCATCTATTTTTTTCCGTAAAGGATGCCGACTGTAGGTATCAGACCTCGTTCCACTACTGACCACGTGCCCAAAAGTAAAAAAAAAAATTGGTGGTATATCTTTCCCTGTTCTGGCGGAAGATTCATTCTCATGTTCGGGTGTACGTGTTGCTAGCATTCTCGTGTTTTTTGTGCGTTCATGCGTACATGTCGCGAACGTTTGCGCATATATGTCGTGACTCCTGAGCATGTTCACGCAAATGCACAAAAGTTACCTGTGGACATCGTCTCAGCAGGCCGCTTTGTGCCATTTGGGTGCTTGCAGGGGGGGAGGTGGGGGTGTCAAGGGCCCCAATTTGGTGGTGGGCAGGGCGTGCCGGGGAGGGAGGGAGGGTGGGAGGCGGAGAGATCGGGGGGATGGAGGCGATGGTGGGTTTATTGTTGTGTGTGTGTGTGTGTGCATGTGTGCGTGTGCGTGTGTGTTTTATTACGATACAATACTCGTGCGACCATGCCGCAGCATGCTGAGTCCAAAAGCAAGCACAGGTATACCAACACTTCAAAATGAGCCCGAAACCTGGCATGCCCATGAGACAAACGCACAAAAGGTCATGCAAAGGCCAGGAAAGCAAAGACGCATCAGACGAGCAGCGGGCAGCAAGGACAAAGGCTGGAGGGCATGGGGGAGCCAGGCGGGCAGACCAACGAACAAGGCAGTAAGACACGAAAGACAGCGAAGCAAAAGACATAGCTTGGACGGTATGGGGGAGGCGGGCGTGCAGACGAATAGCACGAAGCCAAAAAGCAGCAAACCAGAAGAACAACAGCCAAAAACAGATTCAAGTTCCAAAAGCGAAAGACTGAAAAAAGTAAATTGATGATAGATTGTATTGTGGGAGATGCACCGACTCATGAGGAGACTGAGCCCTCGACAATATGTGGGATCTCCGTACTGATGGTTTGGGTCATGAACCCTTTGACCCATGTTGAAGGCAGACTGTCTCCGAACGGAACACAGCAGTGAGCAGCAACTCAGCGAAGCACCAGGCAATGCCGCCGAGGGAACACGACTGCACAACGCCAAAAATAACTGCAAGGAAAGACAGGGCAAGCAGACAAGCAGCACAGCAACCGCGCAGTGAAGCACAAGGTAAGACCAGTGAGGCAGCCAAACTTCACAGCACACAAACAAAAGACGCGGAAGGCAAAGCACACAGATGGGCAGCAAGGCAGCAGAGCAGCGAGGCACAAAGCAACAACAATGCCACCGCCACACCACACAGAGGACGCAGCAGCTTTTTAAGAACGATACGCGAAGCAAGCGGGATGGGGAGCAAGGCAGGGGCAGAGCCCAGTCGAGGCAGTCTACACATCCAACACGGAGCAAAGCGCCACATCACCTACTCACATCACGGGTGGACCCCGTAGACTGTTGGTTCCCACCACCCACTGAGCCAGGTTGTCGCTCCGACGAACATCCGTTATCACCTGTAGGGTAGACAGACATCCCAAACTGAGTGGCCCCCGTAAGAGTGCTGCAGGCACTCCAAACAAAGAATGACCAACTATTTGGCACTGCTTAAAGGTGCTCAGTTCGCCACACAAAAACGACAGAAAAAATCGGAGAAAGAACATGTGTGTGTGTGTGTGTGTGTGTGTGTGTGTGTGTGTGTGTGT
>BFEA01000177.1:531262-546127 GCA_003427395.1 Chara braunii | reverse complement strand
GAGAGAGAGAGAGAGAGAGAGAGAGAGAGAGAGAGAGAGAGAGAGAGAGAGAGAGAGAGAGAGAGAGAGAGAGAATGCATGTCTATATGGTTGAAAGGCATGACTTGAGTTTCACTTGCCCCCTTACAGGCCCCTTTGGCGGCGACGGACCTCAAACTGTATCTGAAAATCCGTTTTGCCAAAAGAAGAAAAAGAGACCATCATGGTCACGGCTTGACGCTCCCCTGCATCGGATGGGAGCTATTCCCTCAGGTCTCTCTTCAAAGCTTTGTAAACTTCCTTGTTACAGTCATTCCTTGTATGATAATTCACATATGCTAGTTCATCAAATGACAATTTGAATTCAAATCCTTGTTACAGTAATTCCTTGTATGATAATTCACATATGCTAGCTCATCAAATGACAATTTGAATTCAAATCATCATCAAACGAAAACTCAAATCATCGTCCGAAAACTCCGATCGCACACACACACACACACACACACACACACACACACACACACACACACACACACACACACACACACTGACCACATAGTATGGAGCCTCAGAGTAGCAATAAGTTTACCGCGGTAACAATAAGTTGTAACCATCATGGTGCCAACTCACATCCAAGCCAATGGCGGTAACAATGAGTTTACTGCGGTAACAACAAGATTACCGCGGTAACGACTTTACTGCGGTGACAACAAGATTACCACGGTAACAAGGAGTTTACTGCGGTAACAACGCGATTACTGCGGCAACAATAAGTTATAACCATCATGGAGCCAACTCACATCCAAACCAACGGCGGTAACAATGAGTTTACGGCGGTAACAACAAGATTACTGCGGTAACAATGAGTTTACTGCGGTAACAACAAGATTACCGCGGTAACAATGGGTTTACTGCCGTAACAACAAGATCACCGCGGTAACAATAAGTTTACCGCCATTGAGCACATTCTGCATCAGAGTTCAATGGAATGGAATAGCAGGACCCCATTGAGCATCTTCTGCTTTAAAAGAGTCCAGGCTTGCATGGATGATCTTCACGGCGCTAGCTTTGTTTTTTTTTTAATTCCAATGCTTTTCCTTTTCTACAATCCTGTGTGGATTTATATTCTTCTCCCTCGCCCTGCAATCTCCTCCTCCCCTCCCCCCCACCCGTCCCTTTCCCATCTCCTGCCTCCCGAACCTAATCTCTAAATCTATGGCCTTTTATTGTTCTTTGTTATGGCCCAGCATTGCTCAAACTACTCTGAAAATTTTGTGAAAATTTTGTGAAAATGTTAGTAAGCCTACTAACATCTTGCTATACTACCCTTTGAAACCCAAGAGAAGTGGACTGATTTCATCAGAACCAAGTGGACTGATTTCATCAGAACCCCAGAGTGACACAAAGATCTGGCAGTCTTGTTCACTGCCTCACCAGCACTTCATCATTTTTTTGTCCCTCTGCCACAATCCTTGAGAGTTGAGAGTAAGTAGGTTCTTTTTTTTTTTTTTTTTTTTAATTTTTTTTAAGAATACCCCTATGTTGAAAGAATACCTGAGGGTATATAGATTGAAAGAAGGGGGCGATAAACATGGTTGTAATTCGAGAGAACGAGTCCGTACGGCTGCAAATTCTTCGTCTCCCCTCTCGTGGAGCTATGCTGCTAGGTTATGATTCTTGAGAACTAGTCCTTAGTGCCACGATGCTTCTGTCCTTTCCTGCAGCTATATCGTTGAGAGCTGCCGTCTTCACCCGAATAGAACGCCCTGTCATTATAGCTGCATTTTTGGCCCAACTTGCAGTCCAGATGCAGCGATAATGACCGGGCATTCTATTCGGGTGAAGACGGTAGTGCCACAATTCTTCTCTCCTCTCTTCGAGCTACTATTGACGTTGCCGCACCTTGCAGCGCCACCACGACTTGTCTGACAATCAAGAAGACGAAGATGGTATTAAGGGACTGGATGCTGCCGTCGCCGTAGTCGGGTGTCGGGTAAGAGCAACATCGTCTTCCACTGTAATGAACCCAGTCACAGGAGAAACTCAAACATGTCGCGATGCAAGTCTGATTCAGCGCAACAATGCTGTCTCCAAAACCCGATTATAAGCCCAAGTCAAAGTAGATGAAACCTCTCATCAACCCGTAACCCAGAGAAGAGAATGAGAGGCGGGGGAGAGAAGTCAGATAGGAGGAGAGGAGAAGGAGAGTCCCTTGTGAATCAATAGCGCAGTGGTTCCCTCCTCTCGCCCACCTCCTCCTCGGGCACCTCCCACTAACGCCAACTTGGCGGCAAATCACCACTCCTCTGACGATCTCTGACATGTACTTGCTCAGGTCACAACAATGTGCCCATCCTCAGTCCACAAGACTCCACATCAGCAACAGCTAACGAGGATGGCACCATCCTCGTTAGCCCAACCTTCAAGACGAGCAGCAGATCACACACACTCCACGTAACTGGTAATTCCAGGTAAGCTTCCCCTCTTCACACTCGTCAACTTCACCGTCCAGATCCTCCTCCTCCTCCTCCTCCTCCTCCTAGCCTCCTCTCCTGCCAAGGTAAACTCTCTGCGCCCTCCTGGCTGGTGCTCAAGCTCAGACGCTGGCGCCAGCATAAAGCTCCCATAGCCTTGCGTCGTCGACCCAGCATCATGCCCTTGCAAGGAGGAATGATCTCATGCAGGGGCTGGGTCAACTTTATAATGTTGACTCGCGTTGACCGGCCTCTGCTCTCCTGAGGTCAACCGTCGAGATGAATCAGCAGCCGATGGCCTGGATGCAGCACAGTCCCAATTCCCTCTGTGTCCCAGTAGGACTGGAATCTTCTGGATGCCTGCAGGCGAACCAAAGATGTGCATCTAATCGACGTCCGTGGCTGACCAGAGGGTTGACTTTGACCCCTGGGCCTTTGACCTCTGTGTCCCAGTAGGACCGGAATCTTCTGGATGCCTGCAGACGAACCAACGATGTGCATCTAATCAACGTCCGTGGATGACCAGAGGGTTGACTTTGACCCCTGGGCCTGGAATCCCGTACTTGGGTTGACTGTTGACTTTTCCAAGGTTAACTGTCGCCCGTAGGGCCTCTGAAGGCCGTTTTTGACTTTGGCCTGGGGTACCCCTTGGCCTTGGACCATAATCGCAAATAGCGAATACGGTTCGTAGCTCTGTTGTTCTCTACTGGAGGGCATGGCCATTGTCTTGCAGACGCTCGTCAGACGACAGGGGGGAAGCAGACAGAGAAGAGCGAATGTGTCTTACACACGTCTGTTGGGCGACCCTGACAAGTGAATCTGTGCAGCTGAAGGGCCTTAATGTCATGCTCCAGGGGGTGCGATAACCCAGGTTCAGCATCAGCATCTGCATAGAGGCAGACGAAGGGTCAGAACTTGTGGTCAAAGGTCCGCATAAGTTACGACCCCTGGTCAAAGGTCCGCAAAAGTCATGCCCAAGTCTCAGAAGAGTTGACATGAAGGGCAATACAAGTCTTTTTTTTTTTTTTTTTTTTTTTGATAAGCCCTCGGACAAGCCAACTATCCCAATGGTGGCACTTCATTAAACTTTAGTACTTTGGTTGGCCATGCCCTGCTGATGGGCACTCCGTTTTTTTTTGTTTTTTTTTTCTTAAAGCACTTCGAAATAATGTCAGTCCCATCTGCAGGACGATGCACCCTTCTCCATGAACAGCCACTCCATGTGTGTGCCCTTGTCTTCCCAACTCCTCCAGTTCCCCTGATGCCTGTCCAAACTGCCTCTCCCTTTCTCCTTCTTTTCTTACCTGCAGATGTCCTTGCGCCTCCTCCTCCCCCCCTCCTCCCCCCCCCCTCCTCCCCCTCTCCCCCCTTTTTCTCTTGACAAAGCCTCCTTTGACTTCTGAAGTTGACTTGCTGAAGTAGATTCAAATGGCTAAGTTCGGAGAATGTGGTCGTTTCTGGTATAAAGAATGTGCTTGTATGGACGGCAAGGTACAAAAATGATTGTCCTGTTTTGAAGGGTTCTGCATGAACACTGCCTGTTAACTGATGTGGTGGAGAAAAGTTAGGCATAAAAAAATAAAAGTCGTAATTGTTACTCTACACCTTGTCCAACACCTACCTAGTCATTTTAACTTCTCTTCCCCTTTTTCGCTTTCTGGCGTCGTTGTGCGAACGGTTGGTTGCCATCACTCACAACAACTGCTGTTTCATGTTTCATATCCATGGCAGAACTACACACACACACACACACACACAGAGAGAGAGAGAGAGAGAGAGAGAGAGAGAGAGAGAGAGAGAGAGAGAGAGAGAGAGAGAGAGAGAGATTACCATAACCCACTGTGTACTGTGCAGTGTGCACATATCTTCGGTGCTTCTACGTGTGTTCATTTTGTTGCTCACAACATTACTTTTCTTTCAAAAACTGAATTTTGTGTGTGTGTGTGTGTGTCTTGGGAGTCACTAACTGATGAGAAAGGCGCAAATCGCTTCGAATACTTCCTTCTCATCATCAGTCCTGTTGTTTTTGGGTTTCTTCTCGTCGCTTCGACCTCGTTGAGATGCCTTTGTTGCCTCTCTTCTCTTCGGCGGCACTTGCCACTGCTATTGACATATCTACATCCATTGGCGATGTAATCACGGGAAGAAGTGACCCCTGAAGATTCTCTTCCATCCCATTTATCTTCGCGTCCACGTGGGTCGGCTCCACATCGATTGCCTCTACTGAGGGGAGCTTCTCTAGCAAGTCCGCAGACCTTGTAACAAACACCACAAAAAGACAAAAAAAAAGGTCGTATTAATGGCGCTGCACATGAACAGTATAATGATGGTCATGATCATTACTTTCTTTTTGTTGCATCTTCGATGGTTACGAGAGAAAAAAAAGAAAAAAAGAAAAAGAAAAAGGAAACGTAAACAAAGAAGAAACTGCNCTCTCTCTGTCTCTCTCACTCACTCAATCAACCAATCAATCAATCAATCAACCTATCAATCAGTGGATTCGACAAATTGATTGATTGGTTGATTCAACGATTGATCAACATCAATTGGGGAGCTCGGATCCGAGGGTCTGCGGTACGCTACGTACGGAGGCTCGCCGCTATGCTCAGGGATTTCTAATTAAAAAAAGTGAAAAAAAAACGAACAAAAAAAGTGTGGTTGTTTGCCACGTGGCAAGTTTCCATGTGACACTTGCGTACATAAAGACAGCAGGAAGAAGAAGAAGAAGAAGAGGAAGAAGGGAAAGAAGAATTGAAAGAAAAAAAAAGCAAGGCCGTTGCCACTTGGGTCGGGATCGACGGTTCGGATCATCCCGATCGGGATCGCGGTGAGAAGAGGCGGAGGAGATGGATGTGGAGGGTGGGTGGACGAAGAAGCGCAACAACAATGGGGGGCGAAGACCGCTCACTCTCTCTCTCTCTCTCTCTCTCTCTCTCTCTCTCTCTCTCTCTCTCTCTCTCTCTCTCTCTCAATCAATCGAGCAATCGATCAACGAATTAACCAACTAACCAACCAACTAATTAAAATAAAAAAGCCTAAGAAAAACGAAAAAAAACCGTGTCGCGGTTTGCCACGTGGCAAGTTCCGACGTGACAGTTGCGCACATTACAATAAGCGGAAGAAGAAGAAGAAAAAAAAAAAAAAAAAAAAAAAAGTAGAAAAAGAAGGAGAAGAAAGTTCAAGTAACTGGGAAACAGGACAGAGAACAGAAGAGGGGAGGAGAGGAGAGAAGGGGGAGCGAGCCAGGACACAGCGGACGCGGTAGAAAACAACCAAATTATCTGAAATACGAACGAGCACAGGCTGTCCGCCAAGGATGTTTATCTGAAATATGAACAACCAAAGGTAGAGGGACTCCGCTGGCTTAACCAGGAGATGCTGATGGATCTACATCTACTGAAGATCAAAGCCAGCGACCCTTGGTCAGAAGCAGACATTAGGTCCCTCTTAACAAAATTGCTGATAAATCCCTCCCTGCAGACGGGCGGCCCCCTGGACAAAGAGTCATGACAGCCATTTTAGGGATAAGGGGGAAAAGAGATAGACGCAAAGAATGAATGTGATAGATGCACTATATAACAAGAGGACAAACAGTGAAAACTTGGCAAAAGAACTGCTAATCTGGACCTGCGCTCACTGAACGTAAATGGACTGTTATCGGCAAAACATACTAAACGGAGAGCAATCATGGAGCTTTTGAGAGGGGTGGAGGGAAAAGATTGGCCTGATGTCATATGCTTACAGGAAACTCACCTGGCAGACACCCCGGAGCATAATCATATTCACAAAGACATTTGGCCACATCAAGCTTTTCGCGCCCATGCCCCGAAGCCGGGCAGCGGCGGAACTGCCATTTGGCTCCCCCCGGGATCTAGAGTGGAACCCTTCAATTGGGAGGTGGACAATGAAGAGGGGAGATGGGTGTACATCCTGGCGATGCCGGAAATAGAGGTGGTGAGCATCCTCAACGTCTATGGCCCGAACGATCCCAGAGAACGGCAGATATTTTTCGAACACCTTAAAACAAAATTGCCGGTGGGCATTCCTATAATAATGGCAGGGGATTTCAACGCGGCCCCGGATCGTTGGCTTGACAGGTGGAAGATTCCTTCCCCCTGCCCCTTTTACGTGGAGAACGACGAGAGGACCATAGCAGACTTGACTCAAACCCTCCAGCTCGTGGACGCGTTTAGACAGGCATTCCCTACCAGGCGGGATTTTACCTGCTTTCGTAAAAATCAGACACAAAAGACATCCAAATCACGCATTGATTTAATACTAATCTTAGAAGAACTGCAAGGGGCGCTACAAATAGCAGAAATCTTCCCCTGCAGCCCTCACCCGGGGCTAGACCACACAATGTGTTTGGGCATCTTTTCATTTCGAGAAAAGCCAGATCAAGGGAGGGGGTTTTACAAACTTAACACATCCCTACTGGCCATAAATCGCTTTAAGACCTATCTGAAAGAAGTCTGGGCCTATTGGCGCTAGCAAAAGACATTGATCCAGGATGACATACTATGGTTCACCAACGGCCTGGCATTCCTGGGCCGCAAGTGCAATGAATACTCAAGATTGCTCGCAGCTAAGCGCAATGCAGAAGAAATAGACCTCCAACACAGATTGCAACAACTCCAACAGCAAGAAGACGATATGAGTGACGCCACAAGGCTAACATAACTAGCCGACGAAATACAGACACTGGAAACCCGAATCCTGGAACGAATGGAACATCGATGGCAAGGCATCAGGATCCGAGGAAAGCTTCACAAGCACAACATGGAAGAAACCATGGACACAAGATTTTTTGCAATGGCTAAAGCGAAACTTGGGCGATCAACGATAGAAGCCTTGGAGGACCCGAACGTCCATCAAGGGCCCCTGCTGACATCTACAACAGCCTGCACAAAAATAGCAAGAGATTTCTTTCAGGATCTCTTTAAGTCAGAGTGCGGGACTCAACCAGAGGAGCTGAGAATGAAGGAAATCGATGAGTTTTTGCTTCCCCTCACTAGAACACTGACAGGCCAACAGAAGGAACTACTAGAACAGCCCCTCACAAAAGGAGAAGTATGGACACCACTGATGCTTATGGAGGAGGAAAAAAACCCGGGCATAGACAGTTGCCAAAGGAGTTCTGGGAGGCAATCTGGGAAGACATTTCACAGGACTTAATGGATTATTACAAAGCGATGTGGGAGGCTGGCAGGACAGGTGAATTTGTAGGTCAAGGAGTCCTAACACTCCTCTACAAGAAAGGAGCAAAGACAACATAAGGAACTATAGACCACTTACACTCCTCACAGTGGTTTACAAGATGGTGGCCAAAGCATTCGCGAATCGATTGATTAAAGTAATGGACAATATTATACACCCGAACCAGACAGGGTTCATTAAGAGTAGGAATATCCAGGACAATATCCTCTTAGTTAATGAGGTGATCAAACTGACAAGACAATCCAAACGAAACGCAACAATTATCTTCATTGACTTTGAGAAGGCCTACGACCACGTGGACTGGATATTCCTGGATAAATGTCTGGAAAAACTTAACTTCGGACCCACATTCAGACGATGGGTGCAGATCCTTCATAGAAATGCGACAACTAGAGTCATGGTCAATGGCAACCTGGCACCACCAATCACCTTGCAAAGATCGGTGAGACAGGGAGATCCGTTGGCTCCATTCCTCTTTGTCATAATCATCGAAGCACTAGCAACAAATTTAAGAACCCATAAAGATATAAAAAGAATACAACTCTCCTCAATCCCAAAAGAAGCTATCCCAGTTTACTCCATGTTTGCTGGCGACCTGACCCTCATGGTGGATGCAACCCGTGCATCGATGGAAGAAGTCCAGCATATGATGGATCATTTCTGTACCTTATCCGACATGAGAGTAAACTGGGGAAACAAAACTCTGGGATGGTGGATTCATCATCAAGGGGTAAGACCCCCGGAACAACCGAAGGTGCGGTGGTTACCTCAAGAAGCCCTAATCAGAGTCCTGGGAGTCTCCCTGACCGCCAATGGCAAACCAATAATAAACAACGAATGGATAGCCAGACCTCCCCTGGAAAAGTTGGCACTATGGAAAGACAAACATACCTCGCTGTTGGGGAGAACCTTGGTAATCAACAATGTCGTGCTTGCCACTCTTTGGTACAAGTCAGCCATTTGGGGGCTAGATAAGGCCACTCTGCGCCCCCTTCAGCAGCAGATAGCTGCTTTTTTATGGCGGGGGGACCACGAAAAACAGAACGTGATAAGCAGAGTAGCATGGCAGTCGATCACCCAGCCCAAAGTAAAAGGGGGGTTGGGTATAATTGACCCTGCGACACAAGTCAAGGCACTGGTCATACAATGGCTTAAGCGCCTGCTTTTTTGCCCACAAATCCCTTGGAAAGAGTTGGCCTTGGAACAGATCTTCAGGCTAGCCCCAGAAACACCGGCCCATATCAACCCGCTCACATGGATTGAAAACAGAGAATGGTCAATCCCACGACCATAGTCTCAGCAAGAAAATCTCCCCACTGATTCGCCAAGACAAGAGGCAAGAAAGGATCTGCATAAGGACCCCTTCTGGCCAACCCTGCTACAAATATGGAGGAGCCTCCCCTTCCCGGACAAAACAGCACCCGAGAGATGGGAAGAAGTGGTCCGACAGTCGCTATTTGGGAACAGAAGGATAACCAATTCAAGGGGTCAATTGCTACACTGTATGGATCCCCCTTGGAAAGGATGGGTTAAGAGGGGAGTTCTAAGAATTAGGGACATCTGGGACGTAGACAGGAGGGACTGGATCACGGGAGAGAGTCTCAAGGAAAAACTGAGATACTGTCACAGACCAGAGCAGGCGATGGAAAACCTCATAGAATGCGTCCCCTTTGACTGGTGGAAAATTTTGAGAAAAGGACCCTCAATACAAGAGTCCGATTGGGTAGCAATTTGGGGTCGTCATGGGGAGGTGGGCAATGTGGTGTGTTGTGATCCAAAGGGACCAGTGGTGGTGGACACATTCAAAACCGGTAACGAAAATCTCCTTCAAAAGACCAGTCCGGAACAGATACAGTTCCTCGAGAAGGACGACCTCTTCAGAATTAGGGTGCTGTGGGAGAGGGGCAGATGGGTGGCATTCTCCCCAGACACGCCGATATCCCTTCTACCCCTGGATCCCTTGGAATGGGAATGGACAAATACAACTGGCAGAGGTAAATCCAGCACCAGAACGTTGTATAACTTAACAGTCAAAGCAACATACAGACTGCTCTGCCCAAAAACCAACCTGAGGGACCAGGTGGAAGCGAGATGGATGAAACATCTGAATACCAGCAAAGAATCGCTGAGAGACGTAAAATGGTTTCAGCTAACCAAAAAGAAACCAGCAAATCTGGCCTCCCTGCAATGGCAGTTGGAACACTGCTGCCTGCCAACCAATAACTGGTTGATAGACAGGACCACCCTTGAACAAAGAGGACTTGCGCTCCCCTGGTGCAGACTATGTTCCAATGCATTCCCATCCAGAAAGATACCAGAAACAATGGAACACATCTTTCTACAATGGCCCGGAGCGGTCTGGCTCTGGCGCTGGTGGGACAGAATATGGGATCAGTTAGGAACAGGGGTACCCTGGCCCTGGGATTGAAAAACCCTGTTGTTTGAAAGATGGTCTGCCGAACAGCGGGACGATTTCACCCTCAACATCTTCCAACAAGGACGACGGGCAGTATTGTGGGCACTCTGGAGACGCCGCTGCACTTATGAAATGGAAGGAGTTAGGTTGGAAGGGCCAGAATTCACGGAGGGCATACAACAACAGATTCACATAAACATAATAGCAAGATGGGAGGAAATTAAAACACAGATCAAACATATTCATACTGAGAACGAAATAAAACAGAGGATACAAGATTTCTGCAACAGCTGGCTCGGGGGGGAAACGGGGGGGAGGATAGGAAAGGTGGAATGGAAAGGGGGAAATGGGGGACAAGGGGGAATGGGGGATAACAGGACGATCACTAGAGACTACAAGCTCCTCTTCAATGACTGGACCAGGCTGGATGACTCAATCCTAATGCAGCCGAGCAGCGAATTACCGGATTTCTTCCCCCCCCCCGCTAACAGCCTGGTAGGAGCTTCTTGGTACGGGGGAGAGTGAAGGAAAAAGACGAATGACAGAGGAAGGCACAAGAGTACTCAAGAGAGCAGCGGGACTACTTGGAACGACAGAAGAGGCAGAGCTAGCAGTACCTAGAGGAAGAGAAGGGTTTGAAGAGCAATGACAATGATAGGACTAGGTCGAAAGTCTATATGCATATATATAACACTTTCTGTAGGGAGAGGGAGGAACTAGGTTGTACCAGTGGATATCTGCCACCGGGTTCCAGGGTTCTCTCTACTGACAGGATTTTCCCACAAGTTTGTTTGCTGTGATGTATTCATTCATACGGGACGCTGGACCCGTTTTCCAGGAGTGACGCTCCCCACCAACAGATGGAGCCTCTCCCCGGGTGCTAGTGGTGGCTGCTCTTATCAGCATCACTAACACTGGCAGGGGCGTGTTTTCAAAAAAAAAAAAAAAAAAAAGAAACTGGTCCATTTTCTCCATTCGTGTTCGGCCTCCTTGCGCAGGGGTATCGTTGCAATTTTAACAGGTCGCAAAGGACTCGATCGTTAAAAATACCTGGATAATGACCCAAGTGGGCTCTGTCAGGCCCAGGCGCGCTGGTGGTTTAAGAAGAATTATCAGGGGCCAATAGTGACCATTGGAATGTGGAAATCTGACGCTCTCGTCCTCATCCGTTTTCTTTTTTTTATTTTTAACCAGGCTGGGTGCTACCGGTAGGGAGGGTGATAGGGGTAGCCCTGCGTAGCTACCTTTCTGCTTGTTCCAATCTATTGTTTGTTTGTTTTTTTTCTTTTCTTTTCTTTTTTTCCTTTTTTGTTTTTTGGTTCAAACTTCAAATCTATTGGTGGGCAGCTACACCTGCTGGAAAACGGGTCCACCGTCCCTATGGTCCCAAATTACAATATTTGTCAGAAGACTCAGAGACTCAGAACAGATTTCTGCCAGCACTGGCTAGGCCCAGAAACCCAGGGAATTGACTCTGCAGGAGGATGATTGGGCTGAGTGGATGGGTCTCAGTGCACTACTCCCCACTCTCCGAAAAATCGATCAGAGAGTGCGCGGAGAGCTGAAAAACTCTCCGAATTCGTGATTCTTGGTTCACCACCGCTGCACTGACTCTCCACTCTCAGAGACTCCAATTGCTGAGTGCGCTAGCAGAGACGACGGCAGCGCTGGCGGTCACGGCGTGATGTGCATTTTGTCCCCCCAGACTCCAGGCACACTCTCCGAATTCGAAGCAACTTGGAGAGTCGGGCAGAGGTCTGAGAAAAACCACAGTTGCAGGCTGGGCACTCTCCAACAGCGGAGAGTGGTTTTCGATGAAGGTTTCTCACAGCTATCCGGAGGCTTTCGGAGGATTGAGTCGGATAGCTAAGTGCAGTGATGAAAAACTCTCCGAATTCGTAGAGTGGAGTGACCCACTAAAACACAGACTGAGAACACTGCTGATTTCTGGGTTTCGCCGCTGGATTGTATGCCTTGCTGAGATTCCCGCATTCTGCTGAGTTTTCTAAGTCTGTGTGTGTGCGTGCCTGTCTGAGTGCTTGCCGGCCTGAGTGTGTGTGTGACCTGCAAGGGTACTTGTTCGTTTGGAGGCCCCGCAGGGCCGGTACTTAAACCTGTGGCCGTGCCTTTGAGGGTTGCGGCGGGAAAAAACACTCAAGTGGCAGGGGTAGGCCCGTGGCACTTAGAGCAGCGGGAAAAACACTCAAGTAGCAGGTAGGCCGGTACCACTCAAGTAGTGGTAGAAGTATCGGGTACTTGAGGCCGAGCAGAAGACAAAAGGTTGGCATTTTTAGAGGCCCAGTAATGGTAGGCTAGAGGTAGGCCGGTACCAGGTCAAGTAGCCTGAGTCTAGGGCCTGTACGGACGATTATCAGAGCCTGCAATGATGTTTCCCTCTGAAAGGGAGGAGGTACCTGTTGCTGGGAGGCCGCACGGCCTAGGAAGTCACCACCCAAGAGGCAAGCAGGCCGCTATATCTTCTGGAGGAGTGAGTAGGTTGGGTGACATACTGCTTGAGCGAAGACCTGGACTCAGAGCGCTGCCTGGGAGGACGAAGAGGAGCTGGGCACTCAGCCTGGCTATGGCGAGCAGCCCAGCTTGAGGAGGAGGAAGAAGGGGGTGACGGAGGAGAGTGGCGAGGTACCTACCTGGCTATCGTGGACACCATCTTCCTCACCTTATAAGGCGTTGCATCTGGAAGGCCCCAGTTGGGGTAGTGCCGCACCAAGGAAGCTCGAGGCAGAGTTAGGCATCACAGCCTGATGAGCAGCGACCATAGCTGCTTTGGGTTGTCCTTTGGACTGGAGGGAAGAGCCCTTAGTAGTCCGCCATAGCCTTGGCATGTGTGAGGAGGAAGAAGGAGGGACACCATGGCTATGGTGGACCTGTTGTTGTACTGGCAGTAAGAGGGAACTTCGGATATTGATTCAGGTTCAACCTCTCTTTGTTATTATTATTATTTGGGAGAAGAATAAGATTGGCGGAGACAAGGAGAAGGACAAATGTGGAGAGAGAAGGGGGAATTGTCATTGGCCTTGCTGGTGTGCATCTTCTTCTTCTCCTTCTTCTTCTTCTTGGTCCAAAAAAAACTATGGCAACAATTTTTGGGGTCCCCCGGGCACGGGAAAATCGCCTGGGGACGCCAACAAGAAATTTGGAATTTCTTCAAAATGGGGTCCAACCGGACCCTCCAAACCGGACACCGGACCCGGACATCAGACCCTGACTGTTTGGATCGGGATCTGGGCGTCCTATTAACAATCATGCTTTATATAGTCTTACCTTGACGATGGAATACAATGATCTGCAAGGATCCCCTCTGTGGCTGCATACGCCGCTTTAGCCTCCAAGACGACGATTTCCGCATGCTCCAGCTCAAATTGCAAATATGTGGCCTCACAAGCTTCACAACACAGGACAGCAGATAGATGCAACAGGAAAATCATAACATTGTAAACAGACTTTCACCCATACGTCATTCAATGACATGTCGTGTGAGCGTGCATGCAGATATGACGGTCATCGCCCCAACTACATCAAAATCAAGTCTGTCTTCTTCAACAGAAACGTTACACTGGGGCCCACAAGCAATTTGCAAAATCTGCAATGGCCAGATATCCCATGTACACAAGAAATTATGGATGATGTGGCTACTACGGTGGGTCGGTCCCCACGTCTCAAACAAACACTTGCACTTTCGCGATAACAGCCCTACACAACTTGTTCACACAAGCACCACGCGAACTTCAGTGTCCCCTCCCCCACTGTCCCACAGTGCAACCCCTGTCTCTCCCTGCTATCAAAGGTACAGATCAGAATTCAACGCAGTCTTCATGTACTACAAATGTGTACTCCCACACGCATGTGGGGGACGGATCTCTCCCAGAACATCGAAGTGATGCTCCCACTCGATGGCTCACTCACCACCAAGCAAACGCTCTACCGAACCACATGGGAAAGCTACTCAATTGCAATCGCAGAGGTGGCCCAGCCGAGGGCGTTTCTCGTACGCTGTAGGCATAGGGGGTACGCGCGGTCGAACACAACAGCATGATCCCACTACAAGAGGATCAGAAGACAACAGCTACCAGATGGCAACTTGATCGCCCTTCTCCTCCAGCTATGCCTGTCTTCTTGACCCCACAACGCGAGGACTGCTTCCTTCCGACGAACCACCACCACGCAGAATGAATGGGGCTGCAAAAGCGAATTCTGAATTGTTGTTTCCTGCGCAGTTTCCCCCAGTTTGTTTTGCCCTTGGAACCGTCCAGATTCCTTGCTGGACTCGCAATTATCGCACAAGTGGTACTAAACATCGACTTTACGTCATACGTACACATAAGAGCAGGTCTCAGGTTCAAGGCCCCACTAGCACAGTCAACGCTCACAGCAGGGTGTAGCTACAGTCTTCCCCTGAATACAACGTACGGCAGGGTTGCAACCCTGCCGACCGCCGACCCCGACCGCTGACCGTATTGCAGCGGACCAGTAGGGGCGACCGGTTGGCGGTCTGCCGACCGGTGAGAAAACAACCATCCACTGATTTTTTTTCAAATCTGAGTTGGGGGCTGTACTGCGCTTGCCGAGTAGAGCCCAAATCCTCTGAGAAACTTTTTGTGATGGGGGAGGGGTATCGGGGGGTTGGGGTTGGAGCATACCTGCGGCGCAAGTGTGCTGGTCACCGATGCACAAAAAAAGAAAAAAAGAAAAAAAAAAAAGAGAAAAAAAAAAGAAAAAACGGCTGTTATGTGTGAGAACACGCAAAAGGGAGAGAGA
>BFEA01000177.1:449528-461874 GCA_003427395.1 Chara braunii | reverse complement strand
CACCCGTCGGATTCGCCCGTGCCCACAGTCCGTCGTGGCCCACGTCAATCCCGTGCGTTCGGCACCAGCCCGTCGGGTCGCCCAACTCCTACTCTACTCACCTCTTACTTCGCTCGTGTGCCGCCCCTTCCTGATCGCGCAACCCCGAGCTTCCAACAACGGGTTAAGAGAGCTGACTAATCGCGCAGCCGAAATTTATAGCGTGCATGCATGCGCGAAGAACACGGAATTACCAGGACTTAGAGTGAGCATTAGAGAGGGACGCCTGCGTTCTGCATGATCGGCCGCGGCGTGGGGGACGTAACCCTTCTCCACGCATTGATCCGAGCAAGCAAGCCGCGGCTTACAAAATTTCAGCAAAAGAAGGAGAGGGAGGGCGGGAGAGACGAAGTGCAACAAGAAAGATACAGTTACAATGGCGCCCGCCCAAAATTACAGTTACACACACGATTAAGGGCGCCCACTAATCAGAGTACCGCTGCGGCCGCATGAAGAAGCGCGTAGACAAAAGGCGCCGCGCGGCAGGAAAAATCCTAATTACTAAATTCCTAAATTCCTCTCTAATGCAAAAAAGCAAAAAGAAGCACGAATTCTAGAAGGAAAATCCGAAATTCCGAAAGCCATCGGAGGCTCGACAAAATTCAAAAAAAATGTAAAAGGAAATTAAAAAAGAACGAAGCAATTTCCTGCGCGATGTCCGCGCCCAAAAGATCGAAATCGAACCAAAAGAAACGACGTCAACATTTATTAATCGCGCGCGCGCGTGGCATCGCGCCAGACAACCCTCCGACCAATCAATCAACCGGCCGTCCCAAGACACACCCGACCCCGTGCTTGGCCATTCGAAAAAGAAACGACAAAAAGGGACGAAAAAGCGAGGCCTCTGATGCAATTCTCCACCGATCCCGATCTCCCGTAATTGGCCCAATCTTCCCAGCTTAGGTCCCCTCATTGCAACCGCGCAGAAAATCGCGCGTTACAGAAAGTGGTTCGTCACAAGTCGTTCATGCAGCGCTGAAATGTAGTCGGTGCATTAGTATGTCCAAACGACATCACTATGAACTCATAATGCCCATACCTTGTCCTGAATGTCGTCTTATACTGATCGTCAGGATGCACTTCTATCTGATGGTAACCTGACTTCAAATCTATCTTTGAGAAATGCTTGCATCCTTGCACTCGATCTAACAGGTCATTTATGCAAGGCAGCGGCTCTGCATTCTTAATTGTGATGGCGTTCAGTCCCCTGTAGTCTATGCACATGCGTAGCTCTCCCTCTTTCTTTGGGACGAATAGAACTGGTGCGCCAAACGGTGACGAGCTAGGTCTGATCCATCCTTTCTCTAGGAGCTCATCTAACTGTCTACGAAGCTCCTCTAACTCCTTGGGAGACATCTTGTAGACTGCCCCCTTGGGCGTCCTACTGCCAGGTTCTATCTCTATACGGTGCTGGATTGGTCTGGGCATTACTCCTGAAGGTGCGTTAGATAAGTCCTTATATTCTTCCAGCAAACTGGCGATAGTATGATGGATCTTCTCTTCTTCCTTGGGCTTATAAAAAATCGTCCTAACATAGGCTACGAACACCCGCTCTTCGAGCTGCTCCTTTCGCACAAGTCTGGCGAATGCAGGAGCGCTGAGGCAGCAATGGGCAAGCGGATTATCTACCCCAGACTCATGGAACATGCGGACTTGCTTGACTTCGTCTGACGGGCTAGGGAGCCTGCACTTGTGCTCTCTAAGGTGAAGTGTGGCTCCTGCTGCCTCTCCCCAATCTGTGCCTAGGACAATGTCAAACATGAGAGTCTCTTCTGCGAGGAGGGTAAAGGAGTGTAGTATCTTCCCTACCTTCCCATCTTTCTCTAGGCGAAGTAGGCATGGATCCCCTCAACATACTCTTCAACACGCATCCTGCTATTGTCTGCAAGGATGCTGACTACATGTTCCTCTAATTGCTGGACTTTTAGATTTAGCTTCAACTTCTTCAGCGCTCGACGACTAATATAGCTCCTAGTTGCCCCACTGTCTATCACGACGCCTACTCTAGTTCTAAGAATCTCTACGTCTGCGAGGATCGGCTGTCCTTTACTATCTTTCTTCATCTTGGCCTAGGCTTGCCTCCTCTCTCTCAACTCTTCGGCTAAGCCTGTGAGGGAAACGTCTAGAGAGACTCTAACACAACCAGTCTCTGGACAGCCTACTAGACGCTGGCATGCAACCTCTGCCATGGAGATATATGGAGTGGGAGATTCGCGCGCATGCTCAGATCCACATACTCCAGGGGTAGGGGCAGTTGCAACCCCTACCGACGACTGTCTTTTGCTGCCCCAGACATAGCACGACTCCCATACTTAAGACATAACTTTATAATGTGGCCTGGGTCCCCGCAGAACACGCATTGAGAGTTGTTAATGCGTTCTTGCCATACTTCCTTGTCAATTCCGAGATTTTCCCAAGGTCAGCCCTCGGGCCGGCCTAGGTGCCACCATCCCTGTCTGGGGGGTGACCGACTAAAACGTGGACGGTTAGATGGGGGACCTCCCCTTCCTCCCGCTTGGCGGTTGCCATTGCCGCCAACCCCCTGGCCGCCCTGTCCTCGGCCACTCGGGGCCCGACCATTTGCACACTCCACTTCTGTGTGTGGATCATTTGTAACTTGTCGGAGGCTTTGAGCCCCCGCGTCACATCTGAGAATCGCTCCTTGAGCGATTTTAGGAACGCAGAGAGGGGTGTCGGTCTAGAATAAGTGACCATATCATTCTCGCAATTGGCAGCGCGGGCGAGCGACTTGGCAAAACTAGTCGCCTCGTCTCGAAGGGCCTGGAAGGCCACCAAAACATGGTCCTCGGGCGCGACTCCCTGTAAGTAAAGATAGGAGTGCACGTTGGCCTCCCAGTTTTTGCTGCTTCTCTCTCTAATTGGGGTATCGCCAATTCAGCCTCTCTATTTATCTTCTCCCAAGTCCAGATGTGCAGCCCATTCCTTTGTCATCTTCTCTATCTCCTCCTCCTTACTGGTACTAACTTCACCTCTCCTTCTCTCCAATGGGACTTCTTCTTCCACCTTCTTTTCTTCTTCTTCTTCTTTCTCCACCTCCGCTTGTATAGCTGCCATCTTCTCCTCCTGTTTCTTCGTCCACTTCTTCAGCTCCTCCTCCATCTGCTTCTTCTTCGCCTCTTGCTCCTCCGGCAGGGCCAGCATCTTGGCCTGCTTGATCAACTCCCTCTTCTCCATTCTCTCCTTCCTCTCTCACAGAATAGCGGCAGCTCTCTCCTCGTGCTCCTTGCTGTAGGGGTTGGTACTAGTTCCAAACCTGAGGTCCACCATGGTGATGGTGCACAATCAACAACAATTCCGCGCCTCAACACGTAGATCGAACAGGTTATCTCGTTTCTAGGGGACTTGTACTCTCTACTCGGGTTGGACTCACAACTCTACAATCACATCCACGGAGTCCTATGGACTTGGACAGAAGTGAAGGGAAGATAC
This sequence comes from Chara braunii, assembly GCA_003427395.1. Classification (NCBI taxonomy): domain Eukaryota; kingdom Viridiplantae; phylum Streptophyta; class Charophyceae; order Charales; family Characeae; genus Chara; species Chara braunii. The sequence goes on along the minus strand of BFEA01000177.1, from coordinate 458,385 downwards.
GACTGACTGACCCTAACAGACTTGACGCCGGTACCAAGGTGAAGGTGCACATCCACGGGGTAAGGGGATAGGCCAAGGCTTGGAAAGATGGTACCGTTTGTGTCTCGCTCCAGCTGGGTCAACGCTCCAGTCAACGATCTTGGCCAACTTGTCGGTCAACGCTCCTGGTCAAGGCCCTGGTCAACTTCGGTCAATGCACGGTCAACGCCCGTGTTCAACCTTCCGACTATGGTGGACCTTCTTCTTCGTCAAAACCTTCGTCTTCTTCACCTCGACTATGGCTGACTTTGTCTCCCTCTTCGTCACTTTCTTCCTCCATTTCTCCGCGTCTATTGCTTCTTCTTGCTGGTCGTCTTCTTTCCCGAGCTTGGCAGCTATGGCTGCCGCCTCCCCTTCTCTCTCTTTCTCTCTCTCTCTCTCTCTCTCTCTCTCTCTCTCTCTCTCTCTCTCTCTCTCTCTCTCTCTCTCTCTCTCCGGCTATGGCGGCTTTATCCTTCCTCCAACTCGCTGCTGTAGCTCCAACGTGGATAACGGGAACCAGCTCTGATACCAATGCAATCAGACTCAACTCTGGACTTGCTCACAACATGCATACACAAGAACTGATGGCAAACCAAACTCGTCAACTCAGAATCAACAACAAACTTGCTCTTAAACTCTGTTCAGAACAACTGTACAACGTGCGGCTATGGCCGCTGAACACTGTCTCTACCACCAGCTTCACTCTTCCTCACTCTCACATGCACGCAGGTACGAGGATCACCCTGAATGTCCACGCTCCACAGTCACACACACTCTACACAGTCTGTCTACACCAACAGCTGGGTGGTTATGGCCGCCGTCGTCTTCCTCCTCCTAGCTATGGCCGCCGTCGTCTACCTCATTGGCCAGCTATGGCCGCGGTCTTCTTCACTTCCCACTTCCTCTCCGGGCACCTGCAGACGTCTACGCACAAGATACCAAGGCAGAACTTCCACATGGCTCACAGGCGAATGAATGAATGGCTGGACCCTGCCTGTTTATTTATACTTCTTCGGAGGTGGCTGGGCCCTGAGCCAAAACGCGTGGGCCTGGGCCAAAACGCGTGAACCTGGGCCTGGAAGCTTCCAAACGCGTGGGCCTTCTGGTCCAAAACGCGTGGAACTCTCCACGTGCTCCAGAACCTTCCCCACGTGCAGCCCTTACCCAGGTACCTGCTGACTGGACTGCCTACAGGGACCTACGCCTTCTAGAGCCTACAGGGACCTACGACCTTCTAGAGCCTAGACCTACAGACAGACTCTAGGCCCACAATAGACTTGGATAGAGACTTCTAGAACAGACTCTTTAGGCCCACTGGTAACAGACTCAACTCCTATCCTACAGACCTAGGGATCAAGTCCTACACAGATCGTTGGGCCTATGTACAGGGTACAGGATAGGTCTAGGGATCGAATCTCACTCAGCACACCGGGTCAATGTACAGGGTTAGGGCACAGGTCTGGGGATCGAATCTCTGTGTCTGCAAATGTCGGGTTAACTGGGTGAAACCGTTTCAGTTGGGGGCTGTACTGCGCATGCTGAGTACAGCCCAAATCCACTGAGAAACTCTTGGGGATGGGGGGGGATATGTGGGGGTTGGGGTTGGAGTATAGGGGGGTAATGAGAGTGCTGGGGGCGGTTTGGGGGCGGTTTGGGGGGATGTATAGGGGTATTGGGGGACGCTATGGGGGTGTTAGATGTATATATATATATATATATATATATTGTCACAGAACTATTGACTAAGAGCATGAGCATGTGAAGTAGAAGAAGAAATAAGATGAGCAAAGAAAAGAAAAATGAAAGGACAGACAGGCAAAGAGACAGACAAACCAGAATGACACTTTGTTTCACAGTATTATTATTTCTTTCAGTCTTTTACAAAAATTATTTACACTGGATCAAAGGATAAAAATAAAAAACAAAGACACATTGAAATCATTCAGTTTCTCAGTCTTCTTAACGCCTCCTCCACTGTGCCTCTAACGTACAAGGCTCGCCACGTTGATGAAGTTGAGCGCGAGCTGCCCCCATCCCCGTATGCCATAACAGCCCACTTGCACACTATGGGAAAGAGGCAGAGTGAAGGAAGAGGTGTCAAACACAAGGGAGAGAGGAGCAGAAAAGGAAAATCGATAGGCAGAGGGAGAAAAAATAAAAATAAAATAAGGGTGACACAAACATCTTCTTTCTTTTACTGCATTCTTCTTTCTTTCACAGTTTTGCAGTTTTGGTGAAGAGTCTACCACGTACACAAACTTATGTTCTTCTTTTACTGCAGTCTTCACTGTTTTGCAGTTTTAGTGAAGGGTTTCCCACCTTTGCACATTCTTGTACACTCTTTTCAGCGCACCTGCACATTTTTGTCAGGGTGCAAGGTACGTCTAAGTAAGACCCTCACGACAGATAGGACAGCTATCATAAGGATGCGGGCGATGGTAGTAGCCCTCCCGCTGATCTATAGAACGAAAACCATTCAGGTAAGCAACTTCGTCACAGCCGGAACCAGGACGGCTAGCATCGATCATACCTCTGAAGCATGCACGGCAGAGGGCATGCCGGTTGCAGGCCATGACCATTGTGGGGCGTTCACCATCACAGTTAAGTGCACATTCGCTATAGCGCCCGTAGGCACAGATGGGACATACTGCATCTGGATGCAGAGGATGTTCACATATATATATATACAAATACATACGTATATACGCGTATACTTATGTATATGCATATATATGCGCTCACCAAGCCATAAGGATCAGTGGGTGCGTACGTCAAGGTGTTCTAGTCTTGCATTTCTTGGAGGAGTCACCTGCCCTCACAGCGTTGTCGGGACAGTCATCAGCGATGACAGTGGATTGCTGACTACTGGTCGTGCTTGCAGGGCTGGAAGACGAGCACCCTAGAGGAAAGGCAGCGATTCGAAACGAGTTTGGTAGGGTCTGCTGCTGGGGTGATATCGAGCAGACCCTTTTGTTTGCTGCACCAGCGGGGGATCTGTTCTTCTTTTTCTTCGGATTCGGCAATTCCGGGGCTGGAAGTCCGGGGATGATGCGCGTGGGGAGGATCAGGTTGGCCAAGATCCTCGGGCAGGCATGCGTTTTGAACGTGCTGCCAGCAAGAGCATTGGCCGTCATCAGCTCCGGGTTCCTTTCGAGATTGCACAAGATGGTGAACATCATTTTGCACATCTAGATGAACGTGTGAGGCTTTTGCGAGCTCTCGCCAAGAGTGGCGCAAATGGTGGAGGAGGAATGCAATCCTGACTCGATTCGACCCCGCTTCAGATTTCACGATCTCCGGTTTTGCCATCAAATACCAGATGGCTTGATCGAACCAAATAGGCTCGCCGTTGCAAGTGCAGGAGTTCCTGTATCCGCATCTGCACTTCAGATAGGGGCGACCGACATTCCAAACCCTGCGAAGGTTCCTCATGTCCAGGCTGAGAGACGATGAAATCATCTTTTGCATGACCACCGGGTTAGCAAGCACTCACTTGGTGGGGTCGAGCAAGCTCAAGGTGGGGAAGGTAAGTTTACCACCAAAATGCGGAGTAGTGTTGGCATAGTCCAGGGTGCCTGCTAGCCCCTTCTTCCGGCATTCCTCGACTTCATTCTTAGACAAGTCTGCTAAGAACTTCCAGCCCTTGATATTACTCGGGGCCAAGTTGTTGAAGCCACCCTGCACCCATACTCTATCCTGCTGCCTCCTAGCCCTTTCCTCAAGGCGCAACCCACTGCGCCGAAGCGATGGGGACAAACCCGTTTTTCCGATGCCGATCATTCTCGTTCCCTTCCCCACCCGGTGGGGGTGGGGGCAGGGGTTGGTTGTCCAGTTACTGTCTGAGCTCCTCCTCTTCATCCCCCATAATCCCCATGAGTGCAGGATCATATCCGCCCTCATCCACCTGGCGTCATCCACACCAGAATCCCTCCCGACTTCCCAGATCCTTTTGAGGATCTCCTCCAGCCTGGTAGTCCTTTCCAATATCCCCTCCCGTTCCTTGATCATGTTCCTTCTTTTCTCCTCCGCCTTAGCCATATGGCCGTTTAGGATCGGATCTACACGGTGTCTATCGTGCTCGTAAGACCAGGCAAGGTCGGCCCAATCATTAAAGAGAAGGGTCTCCGTGATAAGAGGAAACTGCCCTTCCATGATTTTTTGCCCAATCAATGCCGTCACCGACGGGTGGATGACATTGATAAGAGATTGGGTGGGTTTGGAGTAGGGTTCCAGCTCCGCAAGGAAGGGGTTCCTATCAATAGTCTCAGCCCACCACCCGCCAACTGGGTTCCCACCATGCTGGGGTTCCTGCTCAGGATTAGCCCGTAGTATACAATAGGTAAAAAAAGGGGGGTCATGAAAGAGAAGAGGGAGAGGGAACAAGGGAGGGCAAGGGGAAAAAAAATTCCAAAAGTGTACTTATCAGGGTTTGGTAGAAATAGTAGGAAAACAGCAAACCAAACGATCCGCAAAGACCCAAGCCATCACAACAACAGAGGCAAGAGATCCAGTAAGTACGTCATTCCCATATACATTCACCCGCGGAATTTTGGGTAACCAGGTGGACTTATTACAGTATTAAACCATTGGTCTGATCCGGCTCCAAAGCGCAGCCGTGGGAGTCAACCCATCGGCAGTAGCTAGAGGGAAACACTCCATGTGCGTGTCTCAAAAAATCCCATGACGTATCCGTCATGCACTCCACCGATATGGTGGTACGCTAGGTCCGGTCATGTCCCAATCATACCGTTTCAACCACCACCCCACTCGATGTCCCCTTTATGCAGAAATGACAGGATGGCAAACTTGTCCATACGAATACTAAAAAAATTAAATAAATAAGTAAAAACAATAAGTAAAAAAAGAAAGCAAGAGACAATTATGGTCATGGGGAAGGCAAGGTAGTGTCATTCAATACGATCCAGGTAGAGGTGAGTCAGGCGATAGGGGTTGTGGGAGACAGGGTTGCAAGGCAACAATCTGGGACCACGTCCATGTGGAGCTGATTGGTACTTTGCACGACCTGTCGCATAAGGGTTTGGGAGACGTGAAGGATAGCGTTAGGTAAGGAAGCCGACCAGAAACAAGGAGACTCAATTCATCCTGAAGGAGGATCCAGCACGCAACACAAACTGTAACCATCCAAAGTACACATCTATATTAAGAGGTATAGTGTTGCCTGGGATCAAGCCATTTCAACAGAAACAGAAACATGAAAGGGTGGTGCTCTGGCTGAACTTGAGGCGATCAATTCAGAGAGACAAACTTCCCGATTCCAGGAATATCCAACTCGTACCAGATACTCCATCATCAACAGTTCATAGCTAAGGATGACACAACCACTAGTTTACTACTATCCGGATGCCCAGTTAGCGAGCAGCGAAGTCCGACTCAGCAGAACGTCTGGAGAAAAAACACATGGGGGCTCAATCGATTTACATAGATAGAATAACGCCGCAGGAGGGGTGTGGCTCCCCTAAAAGCTTTTTCGCCGTTGCCACTCAACCGGCTCATCAGAGGGGTTACAGTTCCTTCAAGACAACCACATCCATACACAGACCAATGCAGACAGCCACTCCCATCCACACACATATAGAGAGGAGATTTTGGACCATATACCATTTCCTCCTCCACGATCTCTTCCTCGAGCTCCGGCGTGATCGGTAGGTTCTCTTCCGCTCCAGTTGTGAAATCCCAATCCGCCATAGTCGAAGACCCCGCTCGCTACACAGGCTCCGAATCTTTAGTAATCAAACTCAGGTAGGAAAAACGAAATACTTATGACAATTCCAGGAATAGTACTACTATATATATCCTTGATGGAACCAGAACATGGGTCAATCGGGGAACGGAGGAAAAAGAGAACAACAGAAAGAAAAAAAGAAGAAAAAAGAAAAAAGAAAAAAGAAAAAAAACGAAAGAAAGAAAAGAAAAGAAAAGCAAGAAAAAGGAAGAGAAGGGGGGAGAGAGAGAGAGTGGAACCTATAGGACTATAGGGCCAGTTCTTGAGAAATAGGGGGAGAGAGAGGGGGGAGAAAAACTGGCGGGGAGCAGGCTATCCCAAGTTTTTCTCCTACCGAAAGCAACCGCCTGTGCATGGTAAGCTCGTCAAGATCAGAGGGTATCTGGGCAGACCCTTGTCTTGCTGCATCCTGGAAATTGACGATAAACTTTGAGCGGCATGGTGCATCCGGTGCCTATTCCAGTGGTATCGGTGTCGTGTAGTGCCCGACGGAGCCCACCAACGCAGTGGTGTCGTTGTCGTGTAGTGCCATGCGGAGCCCACTATCCCAGTGGCGGGTAAAGCTGAAGGGAGGACAGGCTACTGTGGGGTACTGACGGGCGGGAGTGTGGGAAAATGCCTTCATATTCCAAAGCCAGTTGACAAGCTCCCGGTTCGAGGACCAACTTTTTTCGAATCCGGTCCTAGATACAAAGGTCTGGTTCTCCGATCCCATTCCAATGGCTGTACTGAAAACCAGGCCAAATCAGATGATTGGATTGTGTACACTTTACCTCGCCATTAATTCCAGATATCACTTGGTCCTGTCGATTCGTAAGGATTCGAGGGTTCTTATAGGGGGTCCACTTACCTTGGTCCAGTCTTCCGAGGGGGTACCGCCGTCCTTTCCTGTAGGCCTCCTCCCTATTTTTCCGGGGGGTATATACTTACTGCCTGTGTATATGTGTGTGTGTGTGTGTGTGTGTGTGTGTGTGTGTGTGTGTGTGTGATTGGGTGGGCGACCCATCCCCCACCAATCAATCAATCAATCAATCAATTGATTGATTCAATCTATTGATCAAAAAAAAAAAAAAAAAAAAAAAAATCTACTTGTTTTGAGTCTGGTTTTGTTTTTGATTTTTTAAAAATAATTTAAATGCTAAAAAATAAAAATAAAAATATGGGGATGTAGAAAATCTATGTGTTTTGAGTCTGATTTTGTTTTTGATTTTTTAAAAATATTTTAGATGCTAAAAAAATAAAAATAAAAATATAGGGATGTAGAGAGCAAAAAACTCTACACCCCCATATATATATATTTTTTGTTTAACCTATTTTTTGCCTGCAAAAAAAATATCCGCGCCGAGTTGTACCACGTTGTAATGGGGCATAACGCGGAGTTGAAACGGGGGTTCTACGGGGGTTGAACCGTTCAACTCGCAACCCCCGTTGGATCCGGTTTCGAACACATAGTCGACATAGATTTCCAAGAGGTTGACGCGGTCCGTCAAGTTGGAGGGTCCGGCGGGGGTGGCTGTTGCAAGCTGCTGTTCCAGCCGGCGTACCCGGTCAAGCATTTCATCAATCGTTCTCATCTGCTCATGGACCAGGGTGTCCATGCAGAGGATGTCCTCTTGCTGTGCTGCACAGGTGGCGATCAAATCGCTCACATGTTCGATTGTGGTTGCAAGGCCTTGCACAGCAGAGGGGCACCCTCCTCTTCAGCAGCCACTGCCCATTCGCCGGCGATCACCTCGATATCCCCCTCACATTCAAGGAGTTTGTCTCGGCGTAGTCGACGACGTTCGTATGCGGCCTTCGCTGCTGCCTCAGCGTCCGCCTGCCGTTGTTGTTCCTCTGCTTCCTCATCTTCCTTCTTACATGCGGATGTTGCCGCAGCTGCCCGTTGCTTGTACTCTGCTACCATGTCCAGCATGCGGGCCTCATAGGCCTCGGTAGTCTCGCCTGTCTGCTGCTTCATGCTGTTTGTCTTTGAGCGGGTGAGCACCATTCACTGACGTGACCTGCTGCTGCGGTGATTGGTTGCTGACGTGGCACTGTTGCCGTGTCCTGCTGACGTGACAACTCACCAATGCCGCCGCAGGGGGTACCCGGAGGGAGGTAGAGAGAAGACCAGAGGCCCAGAGGGGGCAACAACATAGGTGGGGAGGGGTGGGGTAAATCGCCTAGATAAGAAGCCACTAATCAAAAAAAGAAAAGTTGGAACTTTGCAGAAAAAAATTCAAGAAAAAGAAAAAATACTCGTTTGCAAGTCCAGTAGGCCTCCCAAATCCCCTGAAGTGCAAAATTATAGACCGCAAAATTCGCAAATGATTTTCTGATAAATAAATTCAAAAAAATTAATGAAGTAATTTTTTTTTTGAAATTACACAGATGAGAGTACGAGCAGTTGGAGAATGATAACTGCAAGAAGGATTCCCGTACCGTTTTTTTTTTAAATGGATTTCGGAATAAAAATATTCCAGATTTTCTAACTAACGGGAAATTGCAAAAGGAAATTGAAATTTTCGAAAAAGAAGATATTTCGAATTTTCAACAACGAAATTTTGAATTTTCAGAAGAAAAACAATCAAAAATTTCAGATGTTGCGCTATTGCGATTTTCCACAACAGAAATAGTGAGAAAACAAAATCCAAGAAAAAAAAATAAAATCGATTTTCGGCAGTGTGGTCAAAATCGTGATTTTGGGGGCTAACTAGTGTGCTCTAGTCAATCAATCAAGACTAATCAGCTACTCAGTCCCCGCACACGTGTCAGATCAGGTTGTCCTGATTCACGTGTGGTGGTCCGATACCAACTATTACATGCCCAAATGGGCGATGTACATAATGACCGAGGATCCACAACTGTGTTGCCGCGCGTTCGCTGAACGAGGGTTCCGCGTTCAGTTTTTGAACGCGTTGAACACGCGTTCAAAGAACGCGGGTGCACGCTCTGAACGCGAACGCATAGAGCGCCACCCACGCCCGGGAGGCCCGTCGGGGGCACTGGGGAGCGGCGGTGGTGCTTGGGGGGGTTGTGGGCAGTGTGGGGAGCGGCGGCGGTGCATGGGGGGGGGCTGTGGGCCAATGCCCCAAACGAAACGGGCAAAAA
>BFEA01000177.1:439629-446872 GCA_003427395.1 Chara braunii | reverse complement strand
ATGTTATGGCAGTTATGCATAATAACAATACAAACCACTTTTGCCTCAGAGTTATGTCGGAATTCCTAGCCAAAATAATAAATTATTATACAGATAGACCACATCCGTACCCCCTAAAGAAACAAAAAACGGGCCTGAAAAAACCCCAAAACGATTTTGGGGGCACGGCTCCTCAGTGGGGAAGGGTCCTGGACTATTTGTTTTTTTTTTCCCCCTTGAAATTTGGCAAATTCCGGACCTTCCAGATCAGACGTCTGGAGTCTGGACAGAATCCAGACCGTCTGGACAGCGGTCCGGACGTCCGGATCATAGCGATGGTTGTGAGTATTGGATCATGATTGACAGCGGGAACACGTGTACCGAAAACAAAAAATCTCACGAAACTGTTGTTGCTGTTGTAGTGCAGTCAAAGGTGGTCGGTGACCCAATAACAGGTCGAAGGTCGTTCAGCCCCTCTGACAGCATAAATACTTTCAGATTGCTTCATCATCATCATCATCATCATCATCATCATCATCATCATCAGAAGAAGAAGAAGAAGAAGAAGAAGGAGGAGGAGGAAGGAGGAGGAAGGAGGAGGAAGCAGGAGGAAGAAGGAGGAAGAAGGAGGAAGAAGGAGGAAGGAGGAGGAAGGAGGAAGAAGGAGGGAGGAAGAAGAAAGAAGAAGAGGAACAACAACAAGAAGAAGAACAACAACAAGAAGAAGAACAACAACAAGAACAAGAAGAAGAAGAAGAAGAAGAAGAAGAAGAGGAACAACAACAACAACAACAACAACAACAACAACAACAACAACAGAGGGGTCTATCCCAGCATCGAGGCTGGATGGTACGGACATGTAGCCGTTGATAAACAGACATGAGCTCAAACCCTGATGGATACAACGATGTTAGGGTCGTTCAGCCTCTCTGACGACGTAAATACTTTCAGATTGTTTGGTTGGGAATCGCGAATCCAAAAAAGAAGAAGAAGAAGAAGAAGAAGGAGAAGGAGAATTGAAATTGAATTGAATTGAAATAGCGAGGCCGATCATTATGCATCCATGTTCAAAGGATGAGTATAACAGCACCTACACAGAGAAGAAGAAGAAGGTAAAGCAACAACAGAGGGGTCTATCCCACCGTCAAGGCTGGATGGTACACACATGTAGCCGTTGATAGATATTAAATAGACATGAGCTCAAACCCTGACAGTAGCCATTATTACTCTCAGACTACAGATTCATTTGGAGACACCTTTGAGATCTGAAAACATCAGTTAGGGCATGTTCCCAATCGGGAATTTTTGCTATGCATCTGAGATTCATTCAGAAAACTTTTATGTGAACAGAGGAACGGGGACGCAAGTGGCACTAACCTGAAGCCTTGGAAGGCTCCCAAACTTCAATGGCTCTACCCCTTTCCAGAAACCCTCATCTTCGACAGACAACAATGCAATATCACACTCATGTCCTATTGCAAGAACCTGCACAGATGCAACAAAAAATAAGAGAGAGAGAGAGAGAGAGAGAGAGAGAGAGAGAGAGAGAGAGAGAGAGAGAGAGAGAGGCCAGGAAATATAATGAACTAGTCAAAACTTCTACACCAATGTGAAAAGAAAGCAACAACAAGTTAGTAAACAACAGAAGAAAAAAAAAAAAGAACGAGTCAGAACTTACGTTCTTGAAAGACTTCCTATAGGGGCCTCTCTCTCGAGTAATGTACCGCTTCCGTATACATGAGAATTCAGAGGAGGGGGTGGTGGAAAGGAGGGAGGGGGAGGGGGGTGTGGGGGGGGCCAAGGGGTAGTAGGAGGCAGCATTTAAACTTGCTGAGCCGGTCCAGCTCAGGCGCAAAGTCTCTGGCTGCGGATTTTCAAGCTCTTAACCCCTCAACCCTTCAGAGGGTACCCTCGCAGAAACTCGTCAGACGCACTAAAAACTTCAGGAGGGTGTAACTCGCCCCAACAAGGGTCTCAAAGAGAACCTCTTCTTGCAATCTGCTCCTACTGATCGAGTTCGAAGAAGGTTTGGATTACACAATTAGTACGGCACTGGTCCCATACGATATTGTCACTTTTGTTTTTTATTAAAAACTACGGATGTCCCAGCACATAGCCAAATTCTCTACTTTATTTTCCCAGGACTATAGCTTTCAAGTTTCGATAAGCTCGGGTGTATCGTTTTTTTTTAATCAGTGGTTCCTCTTTTTTTTTTTTTTTATCATATGAAAACAACTGTCTTCTCTTCGTATATGGGGGCGGACAGCTGTATTTTTACTACCCTATTTTTTTCTCTCAGTTCATCCTCTCACTAGCTACCCATCCAACCAGGATTAGCATCGCTGCATCAGCCAGCACTCCAAATCTATGCACAACCCGGAACAGGACCAGGCAATCATCCTAATAATCTATGCACCGCAGAGACAGCTTGCTAAGTGGTATGGGTTTAGCCCTCCCTAGTCTACCCAAGTGGTATGGGTTTAGCCCTCCCTAGTCTACCCAAGTGCCTGGGCTACCCCTAGGACAGACAGGCCCTAAGGGCCTAAGCTGATAGACAGCTTGCTAAGCTGATAGACGGTACTATATGTAGGACAGATTCGTAATTTTTGTTTGGCTGAGGGCTAACCGAGAGACCTGCCTGTAAGGAAATTCGTGAGGGACATATCTGCAAATTCGGGAAAATATAGGCCCATACTAACTAGAATTCCCCCCAGCTATCCTGACTGCGAATAGCAGGCCCGGGCTACCCCTAGGACAGACAGGCCCTAAGGGCCTAAGGTGATAGACAGCTTGCTAAGTGTTATGGGTTTAGCCCTCCCTAGTCTACCCAAGTGCGAGGGTTTACCCCTCGGCATAAGGCTGCAATGACTTGGTGGTTTCTGGTTGTCTGTAGCCTCTCTCTGTCGAGGCTGTACTATATGTAGGACAGATTCGTAATTTTTGTTTGGCTGAGGACTAACAGAAAGACCTGCCTGTAAGGAAATTCGTGAGGGACATATCCGCAAATTCGGGAAAATATAGGCCCATGCTAACTAGAATTCCCTACAGCTATCCTGACTGCGAATAGCAGGCCCGGGCTACCCCTAGGACAGACAGGCCCTAAGGGCCTAAGCTGATAGACGGTCCTATAGCCTATAGCCGGGTTGGGAGAGGCCCTAGAGGCCGAAACAGAAATGGTACTGGTCGGTCAGTCAGTGCGGTCTAGGTCGAGTCTAGGCTAGAGTAGCCTATAGATAGGATGGGCACACCGGTTCAGGGCTTTCGGCGGTTGGTACCGATTACATCACTGCTGTGCAACGCGTGAACTGGAAGTGGTGACGGCTCAGCGTTGAGGGAGACAGACATAGCCAGACCTTCGGAGCACCGGTCATAGCTGGGACCTGTGCTGTACTCTGTCAGCACGTAGGGGCTGTACAAAGGTCTGGGCTATTCGAGGTCTGCTGGCGGCGAGAGAAGTTGGTGCCCTGCTGGACCCTCCTCCGGAGTAGGTTTACAGGGTGTGGAGCTGCAGCCATAGCTGCAGCTTCTTCCTCAGAGGTCATCTTTTGGGGAGTGGTGGCGCTGCTGCAGACTTCCACCTGGGAAGTCTTCCAACACTTCGTCATCATCAGATACTGTGGCGCTGGTCTTCTTCTTCATCCTCTGAGTGGCGCTTGGCCTCAGAGGCCTGTTTCAGGGTGGTGCTTCCCTCTAGAGGTTGTATCTGGGTGGCGCTTGATGTTTCAGGGACTCAGGGGTGTTACTAGCGGTTACTCAGGGTTGGGGAGTGAAGCGCTGCTCATATCTGAGCAGCGCACCATAGTTCTGAGGTTATTCTGACAATTCAAGACTCTGAGTTTAATAAACAGTGTGTATGCTGTGTGTGACTATCATCGGTTCATTGTTTCCTGGATGTGATCTACTCGGCTTTCCTTTATGACTGGTTGTGAGGATTGAGTGGAGTGAATTGCACTTTCAGTGTAACCTGTCATATCGCATGGTCAAGTCTTCTGCTGTGTTTATCTCTCCCTGTGTCGTGTGATACTCCTATCCTCTCCCCTTCCTTCTGTGTATGTATGGGCATACCTGGGAGTCTATGTGAGTGAGTGTTGGTCTTCAGACAACAGGCAACCAGAATCATGAGAAGGCCCTGCAGCAGGCACGTGCCCGCCAGAAGTGAAGGCGGGCCCCCTGAATCACAATGTTCCCTGATCTCGACAATTTTTGCAAATCTTGGTGGGTGCCAGACAGTTGCCACGCGCGGGTTGGTTACATCCGCTTTGCTCGTAAGAATCGGAAATATGCATGAGACTTCCAGGCTATTCCAGCAACGTGGTCGAAGCAGGGAACACCACACGTTTGTGCCTGGGTGGGTGGTTGGGCATGCCTAACCGATCCGGTCCCAGGCCGCTGTCTGAACGAGCCTGGGCGCAGACACTTTGGCCCAACCAGAAGCAACGAGGCACACGCGAGGCCAAGCAGGCAAGGAGCAGCCAGGCCACTTTGAATATAGCAAAGTGCCGGGCCGGGGGAGTTTCATTCGTGTACTCGCGTGTAGTTGCGGCAGCGCTGCTAAGGTGCAGGTGAGCGCGGGCGTCGAGAGGGAACAGGGCGCTGCCCTCAGCAGCGCCATAGCCCAGCCTCCATAGCCAGGCTGGGGCTTGGACATAGTCAGCGGGTGGGTGTGGTCTTTGTGAAAGTGGAAGACGAGAGAGAGAGAGAGAGAGAGAGAGAGAGAGAGAGAGAGAGAGAGAGAGAGATGAGGATAACGATGTGAGGGCACGTACCTGGTCATGGCAATGGTCTACAGGGTCGACATCTTCACGTACTTTGGTTGCTTGCTGCTGACGTCAACAGGTTGCTTTGTCAATTCGCAGGCTGGTAGTAGCTGTGTGAATGTAGTCTGGCCGCTGAGCGCCAAATAGGAGAAAGGGCTCTGGATACATATGTCGGTGGTGGCGAGAGTATGCTCTCATTGACATTCAGATTCGGTGCTTTGGTTCTTCGTTGGTGGAATATCAGTGCATTTCTGCTCTCTGGACAGCGTTGGACTTTCTGGCTTTCAATGTGACTTTGCATTCTGGATTTCTGTCATTTCGCTATCCCTCATTTTCCTTGCACAAGCCTATATCTACTCAATTCAGTGCGGGGAGTAGCTCGGGTGTATCTTTTTTTCTTTATCAGTGGTCCATCGGGCCGAGGGGAAAAAAAAAAAGACTGGTCACGCGATAGCATGGCTATTGTGTTGAGCTACTGACCTGGTTAACAAATTGTGACAGCGTTTTCGTTTTCGTTTTCAATATTAACCCACCATCAGCACTTCCAACCATCTTTTTTCTCAAGGGGAATTCGTGCTGTGTGGCAGGTGCCGCCTTTTGCTTGGAACAGCAAAAACCAACCTGCATGCCGCAAACTTTTTCTTTTTGTTTGGCTCGTGCCGCCAGCCAAACAGACCAGTAGGCTGAGCCCCGAAACACACACATTGTGTACACAGCAGCAGTGTTGCGCCCAAGCGGCTGGGAATTGTAGTAGGGGTTCGAAGTTCGAAATTCGAACTTTTTAACTTAGTTCCAACTTTCAACACGAAATTATTCTTCGACTAGAGTGGAAGTGGGATCCTAGTTTTTTCAACTTTTTCGTCCTACTGCTGTAGCCAAACAATTTACCACAAGAATGACTATATGACATAGTATATGTAGCATTCACTGTTGGTAACTTGTTATACGTTTTAACTTTTAAGTTTTAACTCCGATAAAAAAAAAAAAATTATGTTCTTCGAACTTTGTTTGCCCGTCATATCAAACAAAAAAAAGGACTAACCTATGACTTCCTTCACTTTCGTCATCAGGTGCATAGTACATAGTAAAAATACTAAATATGTTTGTTTTGTTTTTTCTTTTCCAGGTTTCCTTTCTTTTTTTTTTTTCTTTTTTTTTTATATTTTAAACAGGCCCTTATGGTCCTGGCTCCATTTCCATTCTGGGGAGCATCAGTCCGGTTCCTATTCCCCCGGCAAGTCAGGATAACAGGATACATCACAAGTGCTCACCCACACTTCCTTCCGTCCGGCCGAAGGACCCCTGACCAGCATTTGTTTTTCTTTGTGTTTTTGTTTTTTTTCCCTTTCTCTTTGGTGCTAAACTGTGCAAAGTTGCTACGTAACCCGATTCTTGTATCAATCACTGTATGACAGATGGATTGGAATTACGGTACGGTACCCTTCACTGCATGGTAATTCTCAGAGTCGTGAAGATATGTACGAGCATGATGGTAATTCGGAGATCCGCGAAGACAGGTATGCGTATGAGGTGAGCTATCCTCTTATCAAGTACTTTATGATGGATGAATCGGAAGGATGGTAGTTCTGAGAGTCGTGAAGACATGATTGAGCATGAGTTGAGCTATTACTACCTGGTTTGATAGCATATCCCCAAACCACAGCTTGACCCCTTGGTTAAACCTAAACTCGAAAGAAAAAACAAACTAGCAGCAGCGTCTTACGAGTGTGACTGAGGCACTTAGGGATGACAGAGAGAGAGAGAGAGTTGAGAAACTCACTTGAGCGACAAATTTGGTATCATCTCCCCTCCGCTTCAGCTTCACCTGCCAAGACAAACGAGGTTTTCGAGGATGAATGAAAAGCTCAACATCATCAGTTATAAAACAACCAAAAAACTTTTCAAAAAGGGATTATTATCGCGGGAGTTTCTCAACTTGATTTAAAATCACTCGCTCGAGTCGCGGCACCTTTCATGGATCTAATTTCATGTCCTCATTTCGGAATACAATAGATTTTCCAAATTCCAGTTACGAAAGACAGCAGGGAAGAATACGGATTAAAAAAAAAAAAAAAAAAAAAAGACCATATGGCAGCAAGCAAATGCAAAAGGCGATAAGCACGACAGCCCACGCCCATGGAGAATAAAAATCTGCGCACACCAATAACTGGAGAAGGTCACAAATCAAAAATGTCCTTTTTGTTTTTTGGATGGTATCATTGGTATGCAAAAAAAAAAAACATGCAAAAAGGACAGAGTCTGAGACAGACCAATAACTGGACAGTAATAGGCACACTGATGGGAGTCATGTGACACTTATTAAGTTATTAGTCTATTCACTCATTAAAATCCATGGTTGCATCCCTGCCGACTGCCAACCCGGCTGCCGACCATATTGCAGCTGACCAGTAGGGCCGACCGGTCGGCGGTCTGCCGACCAGTCAGAAAACAACCATCCACTAATTTTTTTTCAGATCTGAGTCGGAAGTACTGCGCTTGCTGAGTAC
>BFEA01000177.1:401781-411922 GCA_003427395.1 Chara braunii | reverse complement strand
AAGGCCCAGTACACTGGGACGGTCGCCAAGTTTTGGTTCGAATGGCTTGCTAGCCCAAGAATAAGAAGCTTTGGCCTGCTCCCTTCAAAGAAAGTCACTTTATGTCAATGAGTCCGCCCTGGCCTTCACTATCCCCCCTCAAAGACCGATTGCAGACCACGAGTCGGCATGAGCCTCTTTTTTTGTATGCCTATTTGTTCTCCATGCCAATTTCTAAACCGCAAGTTGACTTCCACGCCGCGGGCCTGACACCTAAAATTGTGGAAGCACGCGACCGCCGATCCAAGTTAAGTTATCAACGGTGGGCCCAACGTTTGACGTTTCGACCTCATTTTCTTGTGGGGACAAGTTTCGGACTGCAAGGTTGTGACCATGTACTAGTGGTTTAAAACACCAGTTAAACTGAAGCATTAATTTCAATTTGTGGCTTGGGTCAGATAACAAACATGTCGGGCCACCTTGAAAACGTGCAGTTGTTGGCTCGTGAGCCTTGGAAGGTAGCTTTATGAACTTAGGCTCGTGCAAACGGATGGTTTAAACCAATAGTACTTCCGAAAGTTGCGGCCACATGTGCAAGGCAACATGCTGGGATGAACGGGCCTGAGGCACTTACAGGAATTCGTTTCAGTGGAAACATTTCGGTAATGTAGCAATATCTAGTTATATCCACGCCACGATCTTTGGGAGTATTGTTGGCTTAACCCGCCAAATGATTGTAGGTCACATCACCAAATCGCATCACCATGCATTGTCTCAGCTTTTGAAAACCTCCCTTATGTTAGCACAGACCTGCGGAGAGGAACAAAATGCACGTCCCAAAAAGTTGGTGGTATGTGCGTCAAACGTTTCAGAGTTCTTTTCGTTTGACAATATCAAAATTGAGAAAAAGGGGTTGGGAACATCCGATGATTCAAGTTTGAATCAACCAAGGTGCAATTGTGACACGGACCTACGAGCTCACTCTCATTTGTAAAATATTAAGACAACCAACAGGTCGGTTGCACGACCTTTAGGGGTCAAACGGGCCATTGATAAAATTAATCAACGACGGTCCCGATCGCAACACATGCACACCTAGCAAAAAAAAAGGTATTGGAAATGTACGCATGGTTTAAAACCCATGTTGTTATAAACCCCTCTTATTCTTATAAACATCACCGAATATGAGTATAATCAGATCGGGTTGTCTTTGAAATCCTAAAACCCTTTCATTCCTTTATTCCCACGAGCCCAACAACGACACTAATCTCAAATCCTAGGCAATATCGCCCAACCGTGTATAGTGCAGTACTGAACTTTGACAGGTTCCAAAACAACCCACTCTTTATCCCACAACAAAACTTTATTCGACAATCTTTTTAATTAGTATTGTCATCATTCCTATATGAAAGGAAATTCATAACAATCCCACCATATGCAATATGTGGATTCAAATCACCGATAGTCATTGCAACAAAATTGAACCTATGTGCCCTCGCTTATTAGGTAGGTTACTGATGTGGCTAACAGTGAATAAAACCAAACTTGAATTTAACATTATAGGGAGGACATCCGTAACAATTGTTCATGACGTGGGAAACTTTTTTTAATTACTAAAATGTTATGCCTCATCCTCAATATGAAGCTTCACCCAAATTATTTGCTGTCATCTCAAGAGTTCAAGTTAAAATTGTTGACAAATATTACAGCTACACGTGATAAGCACTCACTGCTATCAAGTTAAGGTTTAAACTCTCTCTCTAAAACCTCTCATGCTTGATGATCTCTTATAAAGTTTTTCATATGAGTCGCCCAGTAAACCATAACTTCATATGATTCTCCAATTGTTTTCCTTGTTATAATAATCCCTTATCATAATGTCACTGTTTTTTTAGGATAGTGGACAAACTTCAAATTTGTCTTTGTACAATTGTTCGTGTCTACCTTTGATGTTTGTGGCGCTCTTAACTCTTAGCCGACAAATTGTCAATTCACATCGAAGTTAAATTACGTCATATTATTTGCTAGGTTACCTGTCAGGCGTCCGCGTCACCTTGTTTTCTCGATTTGCCTGGTCGTGCAAAACCCATAGAAGACCCAAGGGGGAGGGGGGGGGGGGGGGATCTAAAAATTAAAAAAAAACATGTCATGCAGGGTTGCCGACGTTCAGGACGGGCCGAACGCCCGAACGTTCGACACCCCTTATCGACGCGTTCGGCCATTCGGTCGAACGTGGACAAAAAAAAAAAAAAAATCCAAAAAATATGAAAACAATATATGTTATATAGAAGAATAAATTAAACAAAATTTGCCTCAACATTACATCCAAATTCTTTACCAAATTTAAAATAAAAAACAAATACTAAAAATAAATAATAATAATAAAAATTAGAAAAAATAAAACGAGAATGAAATTATTCGGTGGGCGAGCATGTTTTGGACACCGTCATCTTTGGTGATTTTTCATTTTGTTTAGGCTGTGACAAATGCTATGAAAATTTATACATGTGTATCTTACATAATAGAGAATATACAAATAAAATTTTAAAAAATAATAATTTTTTTCATGCCCCGAAATAAAGAAAAAAAAAAATTGAAAAGAAAAAAAAAAACAAATTAGTGAGTGGGCAAACAAGTTTTGACGCCACAATCTTTGCCAATTTTTCATTGTTTTTTGGATGAAGAGAATGACTTCAAAATTAGAGGGAGATACCTTACATCACAAAGAACTCACATAAAACTTTTCAGAAAACAATAATAATATTTAGGTGTTAAAATAATTTTTTGCGGGGTCCGAACCCCTTCAGGTTCGGGCCCCGTACGGGGACCCGAACGCCCGAACGTTCGGGGGTCAGCTTAGGGGCCTCTGTACGTTCGGCCTGACAACCTTGATGTCATGTAAAAAAAATAAATTGAACAACTTTTTCCTATGAAATCTTATCACAAATTTAAAATAAAACAAAATTTAAATATTATCTTTATTTTTTTAATTTGTTTTTATCTAGGTTACCAGAGTGGCCCGGATTCAGATATCCGCCCAGGCAAAAAAAAACAAACAAACTATTGTTTAATTTAAAATTTTATTTTAAATTTGGTGAAGAATTTTGCTGTAACCCTGAGGCAAACGTTTTTCAGTTTATTTTTCTGCATAACATAGTTTATTTTTTCGAATTTTTTGGATTTTTTTGTTTTTTGGCTGGGACCTTCTTTGGTCCTTGCACGACCGGTTTGCTCGGAAAAATAGGGTGACCCGGGCGGCCTTGCTAGTAACCTAGGTTTTTATCCTCCTGAGCAAGTGTTCCCGGCCCACTCTGGAAGTCTAAGGTTATTTTGTGATTTTTTTTTTATGACTTATTTTAACACACTTTCCTCAATACTTCTAAACCATCACTCTTATTTTATTAATTGTTATTTACTTTACGTTATTTTAGTTGGCAACCAGACTACCATCTTAGCTGCCCACGTCACATTGGTTTGCCGCGCGTTAAAACCATGACCAAAGAAGGTCCCACAAAAAAAAAAAAAAACTATGTTATGAAGACAAATAAACAGAACAACTTTTCCATTGGGGTCACATCGCAATTCTTTACTAAATCTATTTCTTTTTTATTTATTTTTTTTGCCCGGCCGGGCACGCAACCCCGAGCCACTCTAGAAGCCTATGTTGGCAACACCCCAAAAATTCACACCCATATTCCGATAAATTTGCCCTTTATTTTTTCTCTTTGACACCCTTCGTTTATGCAAATAGACTAGGTTTTTACAATACCAGTGAATCAAAAATAAATATTAAACAATTAATTGTATTTCTTTTTCTCCCATTTTCTAAGTATATTGTAGCACTCCACCTACGTTGCGTAGAGTACACATACGAGACATTTCCGTTCAAAACGTACAAGTAATATTTGTACGGGATTTGTACGAGAACCTGTACGTCTTTTACGCCCCCGTACGAAAAAGCAAAAAAAAAAAAAAAAAAAAAGAGTCATAAAAAAAATCCTAGGCTACTAGAGTGGCCCGGAGTCACTTACCCAAACGGGCCAAAAACATTAAAAAATAAATAAATAAATAAAGTTGATTTTTTATTTTAAATTTGGTGAAGAATTTCGATGTAACCTTGGGGTAAAAGTTGTTCAGTTTATTTTTTTGCATTAACATCTAGGCTACCAGAGTGGCCCGGGGTCACTTGCTCGGCCGGGCCAAAATATATATTCTATTTGACGATATATATATATATATATATATATTTAATGTTTAATTTTTATTTTAATTTTGGTGAAGAAGTTCGACGTGACCCTGAGGCAAAAGTTGTTGAGTTTATTTTTCTGCATAACATGTTTTTTTTTCTCGGATTTTTTGGAGTTTTGTTTTTTGTTTTTTTTTGCTGGGACCTCCTTGCACGGGCTGGCCACCCGGGACCCGGGCGGCCCAGGTGGTAGCCTAGATTAACATACTTATTTTGTGGATTTTTTGGATTTTTTTTTTTTTTTTTTTTTTTTTTTTTGCTGGGACCTTCCCATAATTAGGCTTCTACCTGTGAATGAAGCATCCTCTGTGTATGCGGTTACTCTGTGTGTGAGTTTTTTTCCCCCGTTTTTACTTAGTTTTTTTGAATTTGTTCATGAGTCTTTGAAGTTGGATCTGAACCTTTGTTTTGTTTTGTTTGGTTTTGATTTTGATAATTTTACAGATTCGTGAGACCTGTAAGTAGCAGCAGTATAACAGGGTGGGCCGTCACGCTGTGCATGTTTTGACAGGTGACTTAGTTTTTTCGATATGTGTTGGAGCTATCGTAGTCGAATCTGTAAACCTTTGTGCAGGTGTCACAATTTCGAGAGACTTGTACGTAGCGACAGGGCTCGAACCGCTACCTATGAGATGAAGTACAACACGATATCGAACCTTGTATCTGTACCTCACGTCTAGGCTGTTAATCGTTTACCCGTCAAGTAGTAGCGGGGTTTGAACTAATGTTGAGCAGCAGCGAGGTCTTGAACCGCCGCCGTTTGAATTTGTTTTTTTTCTTGTGCGTTTTGGCTTTAGAACTATCGAGTAGAATAAACTTTGATCGGGTGGCCAGACCCTACCGAGAGGGTAGCTTTTCTGCCACTGGGAGTACGACCCTGACCTTATATGAAGTTTGTCAGTCTACCTTTGTCAGTCAAACTTAAGTCAGTTAGGTCTTGTCGACAACTATATGTCAAATGATTGTAGCGTCTTTTGGTCTTTTCGGGTCCTACGTTGACTCTACTCCCGCAAGCCTTTCTGGAGATGTTTGCGGAATGACGACGGAGGAGGGAGAGTGGTATGCAGGATTTTGACGAGGGAAGAAGTTTTTGGTGGAAACCGGTCGGGGTGCCATACCCACCGGCGTGCAATCATCCATGTTTTGTACCTTGTACTTGCGTACTTATGTACTTTATACTTTTTGTACCTTGTACTTGCGTACTGTTGTACTTTGTACTTTGTACTTGAGATATCCAGCATCTACGTATTCTCTGCTTTCTGCTTGGACTGCTTGATGCAACGCGATATCCATCCGTATCAATAATTCTTCCCATATCCTTGTACGGGTTGGCCACCCGGAACCCGGGCGACCCAACTGGTAGCCTAGAAAAAGTCCAAAAAATAAAATGTGATGCAACAATGCAAAACAAGCAACATTTGGCTGAGCATTATCTTCAGATTCCTATTAGATTTTCAGAAAAAAATAAAAATAATATCGGATTAAAAAAAAAAAAAAACTCGTACGGACCCCCTAGCTTACGAGTAGCGTACGAGTCCACAGGAGTACGAATCCGTACTCGTACGAGGGTGCGTACTAGTCGCAACGCAACACTCCACGCTGTTGTTCTGATGACCATGTCACCTGGTCGGGCAAAGTGGTCCCGGACCACTCTTGTAACCTCGGTTCTAAGTTTTATTTATTACAAACTTATTTATGTTTTTTTTTTTAACGATATTTAGAAATAAGCATTGATTCAATCGTT
Source organism: Chara braunii (assembly GCA_003427395.1). NCBI lineage: Eukaryota > Viridiplantae > Streptophyta > Charophyceae > Charales > Characeae > Chara > Chara braunii. Next base: position 405,953 of record BFEA01000177.1, on the reverse strand, counting down.
AGCATATTTAGGATGTTGTAAACATGTCTTGTAACACTTTTCATAATGTATGCAGAGAGATTCATACAATTAGTGACGTAAAGATATAACCATATGATCAAAATGGTTATGTTCTAAATATCCCTAACATACCTAAGTTATTATTATTTTTTTCTGTGTAGCACACCGAACATGTTCGGAGCTTTTTCGAACGGTGTTCGGCCGAACGCCACCCGAACGTGTTCGGCCGAACGCCACCCGAACGTGTTCGGCCGAACATATTAAAAAAAAAAAAAAAAAAACTTTGTTTTTGTTTTTGATTTTTTACTCGAGTTTGGTTACGAATTTGACCATACCTCCAAGACAAAAGTTGCTTGTATTATTCTTTTACATAACATATATTGTTTTCAGATTTTTTGGAGAATGTTTTGTTTTGTTTTTTTTATAAATATTTTTATGTTCGCGTTCGGAGAGTTTCAGCGCTCGTTTGCGTTCGGTCCGGTATATCTTTATAATATTTCCACTAAAAAGTAGTTAGTCACCTTTATAAATAAATGAGTGTGGTTGTACAGTTACAATTGGTGCCTATAAATTAAGTTATTGTTCAAAATATTTTTAATTAAGACAAATAATGTTGTGAATCCCTAATGTTTTCTAACATAAGAACAAACCCCTCTTTCTAAAATAACTCCAATGGGAGGCTACACATACTAAATTTACTTATACCGTGCAATATATATAAAAACATGACATTAACCATCGAGAAAAAAAATGATAATTATTTAGTTAAAGAAAATGATTGATTTGAAAAAACATAGACTTGAGTGACCAATCAGTTTTGTTTTATGATATACGTGTATATGTATAATATGTATATACATACTATTGTGAAGAAAAAAAAAAAAATTCTTAATATAATTCACTTATGAACGTCGATTTTTAAAAGAAATCATTGATGCATGTTCAACTAAAAAAAGGTTAATGGAAGTTCAAACTCAAATAAAATTGAATAAGACTTAAACATAAGAAGAAAGCCAAAAATGAGAAAAAACATATATCAACTAGGATAGCAGTTGAACCACCATGATCACCTTGTTTTCTTAGGCTGCCTTACAGAGCAAGGAGCAGGGAAGATCCCATTAAGAAAAAAAAGAAAAAAAAATACTATGTAGAAAAATAAATTGAAGAGTCACATCATAATTATTTACCAAGTTTAAAATAAAAATTATATTTTTTATTTTTACTTTTTATTTTTATTTTTTTTTAATTGTTTTTTGCCCGCTAGGCGAGTGGTGCCGTACCATTCCGATAGTTTTTCATATAGAGGAAAAACATCGTACACAACAATAAATAAAAGTTTTATGAACCTCACTTAGATACACACAATAAATCTTTTACGGATAACCTACCACGAAGTTTAAAGAATACGAAGAAGATGATTATAAGTCGGATAAAAAAAATCATCGAATCAAATTGTTAATACGAGATATACAAAAAAAAATCGTTAATTTGTCAAGTTATAAGTGTAATACAATACCATTTTTTTAACCTATCAGAATATATGACCTAAAACACAAAAGTCTATGGATAAAATTATTGATTTAAGATAAGTAGAAAATCTCTTTTTTTTTGCCAAGTTACGAGTATAATCTCATAACATTCCTTCAAATATTAGTATACACGAAAACTAAAAGATATATGTTATGTGATAAGGTGATAAATATTAATAAATTTATTTCATTGCAAATTAATCTCATTACCTCAGCCTATGAAACTTCATATTTCGGTCTACGTATTTATTGTATATCGTTTTGATAGTGCAAGTATATTCATATCCGATTTCCTTCACCATTTATTTTGATTAGATAAGCTAAAATTCGTTTTGTTCATCAAGTATGACACTTGGTTCAAAGAATAATCAACTATACCATTAGCAGAAATACGAGGTTATTGTACGTTATATAGCCTTCCCAGATGCTTACACTCGAGATTATTATGAAATTTAATTTAAGGATTTTTTCTATTTGTTCCTAGGCTACCTGTTGCACCGCCGTGCCTGCCTTATTTTTTTGGGCGCTTGGTCGTGCAAGGATCACGTACGGTCCCTCCTCCCCCCCCCAAAAAGTATGAAATAAACTATTGTTATGCAAAAAAATAAACTGAATAATTTGACTGACAGTGACATCGAAAAGGCAAACATGTTTTGACATCCCCATCTCTGGCGATTTTTAATTCTTATTTGGTAACGCCAAACGACTTGAAAATTTATAGGCGTGTACCTCACGTTATAGAGAACTGAAAAAAACAATTTCGGAAAAAACAAAATATTTTTAAGCCCTGAATTAATTTTTGGCAGGTGCCGAACGCCGTCGGGTTCGGACCCCGTACGGGACCCCGAACGCCCATACGTATGGAGGTCTGCCCGGGGACCTCCGTACGTATGGACTGGTAACCTTATATATATATATAGAGAGAGAGAGGGCAGAACGCGTGAACCTGAATGCCCGAACGTATGGGACCCCTTGGGGTTGCGTTCGGCCGTTCGGGCCGAATGCCGACCCAAAAAAAAAAAAAAAAAAAAAAACAATCATCAAAAAAATCTGAAAAAACGATATGTTATGGAAAAAAATAAATTAAACACGATTTGCCCGAGCATTACAATCGAATTCCTTACCAAATTTGAAATTAAAAATAAAATACAGAAAATAAATACTAATAATAAAAATAAATAATAATAAAAAGAGAATTAAATTTAGTGAGTGCGCGAGCATGTTTTCGACACCGCCATCTTTGGCAATTTTGCATTTTTTATTGGCATAGCTAAATGCCCTGAAAACTAAAAGATGTGTGGTTCACATAATACAAATCCCACTAAAAAAGTTTCAAAAAATAATAAAATTGTTTAGACCCTGAACTAAAGTGAAAAAAAAAAGTAAAAAGTGAAAAAATACCTAAGCAAACACGTTTTGACACCGTCATCTTTGGAATATTTTAATTCTTATTGGGCTTGGCCAAATGACTTGATAATGTACAGACATGTACCTCACATCTAAGAGAACTAAAAAAAAAAAAAAATTCGGAAAAAAGCTAGGCTACCATGGTGGCCCGGGGTCACTTGCCCGACCCGGCCAAAATAATTATAAAAAATAAAAATAAATAAAATATTTTTGAATTTTATTTTTTATTTTAAATTTTGGTGAAGAATTTCGTTATGACCCTGAGGCAAAAATTGTTCCGTTTATTTTTGTGCATAATACAGTTTTGTTTCAGAATTTTTGGATTTTTTTTTTTTTTTTTTTTTTTTGCTGGGACCTTACCTGATCCTTGCACGGGCTGGCCACCCGGGACCCGGGCGCCCCGGCTGGAAAAAAGTTATTATTTTTAGGCCCCCAAATAATTTTTGGTGGGGGCCGAACGCCGTCGGGTTCGGACGCCGTACAGGACCCCGAACGCCTGTACGTACGGAGGTCTGCCCGGGGACCTCTGTACGTACAGGCATTTGGGTTCCCGTACGGGGTCCGAACCCGACGGCGTTCGGCCCCCGCCAAATTTGTTTTCGGAACCTTAAGATAATTATTTTTTTCTGTAGTTTTTTGTGTGAGCTGTCTATGACGTGAGGTACATGTCTGTAAATTTTCAAGTCATTTGGCTAAGTAAAATAATAATTCAAAACCTCCAAAGATGGCGGTGTCAAAAAGTGCTCACCCACGTATTTTTTCATTTTTTACTTTTTGTTTTCACTTTAGTTTGGGGTCTAAACAATTTCATTATTTTTTGAAACTTTTTTAGTGGTTTTTGTAATATGTGAAGTACACATCTGTACATTTTCAGGGCATTTAGCTCTGCCAAAAAAAAATGACAAATCGCCAAAGATGGCGGTGTCGAAAACATGCTTTCGCACTTACTAAATTTTATTCTTTTTTTATTTTTGTTTATTTTTATTATTAGTATTTGTTTTCCGTATTTTATTTTTATTTCACATTTGGTAAGGAATTCGGATATAATGCTCAAACAAATCTTGTTTAATTTTTTTTTCTCCATAACATATATTTTTTCAGATTTTTTGGATGAATTTTGTATATATATATATATATATAAAGGGTTGCCGGCGTTCGGGAAGGGCCGAACGCCCGAACGTTCGGCACCCCCTCTCGACGTGTTCGGGCGTTCGGCCGAACGCGGACCCAAAAAAA
>BFEA01000177.1:354186-369786 GCA_003427395.1 Chara braunii | reverse complement strand
GCAAAAAATATGAAAACAATCCCTTCCAACAAATATCTCATTATATAGGACTGTAAATTATTTTCTAAAGACTGAAAAAAAACAAAGGTCAAACAATATAATATTTAAGGATCGCAAGACGAACCATTAGTACATGGCTTGAACCTTGGGGAAAAATTCTTCATCACCTACTTTGAAAAAATCTGGCTGAAACGCTATCGCTAAAATTTATCAAGAACCAGTGTCGCGATAAATATCTCGAAGCCCTATAGAAAAGGTCCATGGCCGATGTATGGTCGTGTGCTGGTGGTTTTAACCAGCAGTTTACCCAAAGGTAAATTGATAACCTTAAAAAACATTGAGCTGCGCCTGAAATGTACGATGCAAGCTTGTGGGAAATCGAGGTGGTATGAGAAAAATGGGTAGCACATCGATGGAAATCATCCCTCTTAATATAAGGTTGTAAATTCCAATATTTGTACTCTCAACTTTGTGCGCATCAACACCAGAGGGCATTAAACCACCACTTTCCCCAACTACATAAAATTATCATCCGAAGAGTTAGGGTCGCATTTGGGGGGCGATCAGCCACCGTTTCTGTGTTCGATTCCAATGGCAACACACCAAAGGCAGAACCTTTTAGATGATGGTTCTGCTACATCATCCGCAGCGCAGAAACACGAAGTCTGGCAACTGCCGACGATAATTTTTCCTAGACGCGATACGGCGTGGATACGTATAGAAAAGAAAAACACATGGCAACTAAATCGGCCTACTGTCAACAGAAGTACGGCAACAAAGGTGCAAAATAAAATAAAATAAATACTCTCGAGGATATGAGACGACAATCATGAACGAAAGTGGCCTCGGGCTTCCCTCCCTACTCTCGATATGCACAAAACACTAACCATGGAGGTGTTTCTTATCGGGCGATTTCCTCTCTTTGTGCACATCTCAACAGTAATGGAGAAAGACTCAACAACGGAAGTGGATATGAGATGAAGGTCGCTACTCGAAAAATTACTACCAAGAAATATAAAACTTAATAAAAAGAGAAAGTTTTGTAAGTATATCCTTGCGTGTTTCAATGGAAGATTCATTCTCTTTGTTATACCTTTCTTATTAGTGGTGTAAGGCTTGAAAACACACAAATAACCTGGAGGACCTCACTCCACTACTCACCTAAAAACTCTACCAATACGAATGAATCTTCCGTTGGAACACGGAAGGACACACCGCCGATGCCACATTTCCTCCTTTGAAACAAAAAAGCTCGATCCGTATTTGTTGTGAGGGCAAATGTCGATAATGAAAAAAAAAGCAAAAGAATTGCAAAAAATAATATTCTATCACAAAGCAAAAAGCAAAACATGATGAAAAGAAAAAAAAAACGAATACCATAACTCCACAGCGGGTTATGACTGTAGTTAAGCAATGGAAGTGTCGCCCGCCACTACACCATGGTACATGACCAGTAGATAGCGAGCAGTAGCCTACATGCGGATTCAAAAATTCAGCTTACCACTTCTCACAATTTTTTGAAAGCACGGACATCGTAGGTTGTTTTACGCGGGTCATTTGACCTGCGCATCCAGCTTGGGCGTCCTTGGGGTCGACTTCATCATGATATAGTGGAGCTGGTGGAGAGGGGTCTCCAAAGGGGGCGAGGGAGAGAGGACTTGGGGAGCTTCCGTGTGGTTTGTGTTGTGCCCCAAGGGGGGATTTAAAGCCTTCTTGAAGGCTGGTTGTACAAAGCCTTCTAAACATACCTGGCCAGCGCAGGAGGCTGAATTGCGCTTCCGTGCTATCTGTCACACCTTTGTTTTCCGAGCGCAGAAAGATACTGGCAGTTTTTCCACTACCCCACTCTACCCTCTTTTTCCCAATGCAAGTTTTTTTCTGCGCCACTTCCCATACAGCCCGTACATTGCATTCTATAGCTACTGACGCCAACCTTTCCATTCCACTAGATACAACTTGCACTTTTGCGCCGAGTTCAACCACCATTCCCCCCGTCGTCCTAAATTTGGGAGACGGGTAACACAGATTCTAAAGGGCTACCGGTAGCACAGTGGGGAGAACTAAGGGAGTGGCGAAACTGAAAAATGCGTCGACATGCCACTACGATCCATCTGCTGGCCTAAAAATTTTTTATTTTTTTAAAATATTTTTTCTTCGAAAGAACGCGACACAAATCTATTGAATTTTCAATTTTTAAATTCCTTGACGTATTCTTTTTATCATTAAAAATCGCTGAAGTTAAGGTACTTCTCCCGTTCGCCCACATGTGGTACCGCGACAATAATTCAAAATCAGATATATCAGACCGACATTTGTTTTCATGTTTATTCTTTTTTTAAATATTTTTTTTTTCTGAGACCACCACCAAATCCACAGGCCCTGCAAATTTCAAATGTTATGAATCATTTTTCTGAGCGCAACAAAGCGTGAAAGCTGGTGTACTTTTCCCGTTGGCCATCACATGGTAAAATAGCAAAAATGGAGATTGTGAGCAACCGGCGCAACATTTATTTCACTGTCCAATTTTTTATTTTTATTTTTCTGTTATTTTTACAGGTGTGAGGATTGCGCCCTCAAAAAGGGGCCTTGCCATGATGTCCATGTTCTGGGCTAAGGCCCCAATAAGCCTAGTGCCCGCCCTAAGTGAAGGCGGGCCAGCAAATCAGCAAGAGCCCTCTGTGCAAATATTTTCCGAAGTGGGATCCATACAGTTGCAACACGCCAGTTGGTTGGAGTGCACCAAATCTTGTTTATCGGGTGTAAGGCTCATTCCTGAAGACTAGTGGCTATGCTACAGACCGCAAGAACTGACTATGTCATCAAGTTGTTCAAAGACATCTGGGTGCGTGACTTTGGTTTACCAAAGTCAATCGTTAGTGACCGAAATATCCGATTCACAAGTGAGTTGTGGAAGAAGACTGCAGATCAAATGGACAGTCAACTTCAGATGACTTCAGGGAATCATCCCGAAGCCAACGGACAAGCCGAGCAAATGAAAAAAGTCGTACAACACTTGATGAGGCATTACATCAAGCCCAGCCAGGATGACTGGGATGAGCAGTTGCCTCTCATCGCCAGCCTGTACAACAATGTTGTCCATAGCAATACCGACGTTAGCCCTAATCAGCTACACTTGGGATAGAAGCCTAGATCAGCATTAGACTTCCTCCTACCTGAAAACCCGCTGCAACTCCAAGCACACTTGAATGGTGTGCAGTATGAGAAGTTGCTCTAAGAAGCTGTCGAGCACATGAAGAAAGCTCAGCAAGCAATGATTGCTTATGAGAATCAACACTGTAGACGGTCCACATTTCAGGTAGGGGAACATGTTTGGATCAAGGCTAGTGAGTTAGAACACGAATCTCTCGCAAACTAATGCCTCAGTACCTTGATCCCTGGGAAGTCCTGGATATAGTGGGAGATGAGATGGATGGCCCCACATATGTCATTCGTGTCCTTGGACAACTACACCCAGTCTTTCATACCTCAAAGCTTGCGCCTTTCGCTGTGACAGATCAATTCCCTTCCAGGAGATCGATGCTGCCCCCAACCATGGATGGTCAAGTGGACATCGACGACATTGCGGAGCACAGGGATATGCCTACCTGTTCCGAAGCCGCTGGGTCGAGGAAGACCTCCTAAACCCAAGAGAGACTATCGCGTCAGATTCAGCCATCATACGGATCCAAAAGAAGATCGGTGGTTTACCAGAGAGAAACTGATTGAGACAGCTCCTCAGGTGGTGGCAGAATATGAGAGACTGCTGAAAGGGAAGCCACCTGCGAAGTAAGCATCTCAGCGGACTTTCGAAGCTAAGGGGGATGGAATGTGAGGATTGAGCCCTCAAGAAGGGGCCTTCCCATGATGTACATGTTCTGGGCTAAGGCCCCAGCAAGCCTAGTGCCTGCCCTAAGTGAAGGCGGGCCAGCAAATCAACAAGACCCCTCTGTGCAAACATTTCCTGAAGTGGGGTCCACTACAGTTGCAGCACGCCAGTTGGTTGGAGTGCACCAAGTCTTGAATCTCTACAAACGTGGAGATCCCAGAGCCTCTGAGTTAGTTAGGCCCTGGGCACTTGAACGTGAGGCCGACAATGCATGCTAGGGATAGAGGCCGAAAATGCCAAAGGGAAATCGGCCCACTATCTGAATCTGGCCACAGGCCTCGATGAAAGAGGCGCAACTGCATTGCCCCGGGCCTCAACTGTATCGGGCTGGGTTCAGCCACTGGGGCCCAGTCGGAGGCTGAAGGGAGCCCGCCCACACGCAGCACTGACATACAGGCAAGCAGGGCGAGTGGGCAGGCATTTTGGCCAAGGCAAGCATTGCGGGCACGCTGTGCGAATGTGAGGTGCTGCACTGTGCAGAGCTGCACTGCGCTGGGATGAGACAAGCTAGCGCTAGGCGATAGGGCGCTGCCTGTGTACTGGGCGCTTGGCGGCCACAGCCGGGCTGCATAWGGCGCAGGGGAGGTGAGGGCGAAGGTGGTTCTTCGGAGGTGAAGGGCGCTGTGTGGGTAACAAGGGAGAGTGTGGGTGAAGAGGACACGTACCTGGTGGAGGTGGAGGTCGGCATTGGTGTTGACATCATCACTCGCTGGTAGTCAAGTTGTCTGGTTGCTTCCATTGCTGTAGTTGTAGGCTTAGTCTATAGAGTAGATAGGGCGCCTGGCGCCATTGACAAGAGAGAGCTACATTGGGTTATGCTGTTGGTGTTGCCCTGTTGGGCTTGGACATTGACTCACGATTCGTCTGTATCATTCTCAATTGGATGGTTACTCGGTACCATTGTGCTATCTGCTCTGGCTTTGACTACTTGGACTTCAGTGTGATTTTGCATTTTGGATTTCTGTGCTTCGTCCATATTCATGTTCCTTGCACAGGAAAGATCACAATCTCATCTACAAGATCACAATGTTTGAGATTTTTTCGTTAATCCTTCCAAACGCAAAAAATCGCCGTTGGCGCTTGAAAATTGCGGGATTGGACCTGCCTGCACCTGCTGGTCCCCAACCCCCCTGAGAACCCGGTCCGCAAGGCCAGGAAGGTCAAATGTAAGCCAGCGGGGGGAGTGGTGGTTTAACATACGCCGTAACAAAATAGCTGTGACAAATAAAAGAACCAAAGATAACCTTGACCTAAAAAAAAAAATAATAAAAAAGTTTCCTAAAAAAAACAACTTAACAAGATTCCTTAAAAAAAAAACTTGATCGGTGGCAAATCTACGAACCGATGCGAGTAGTCCAGCAAAACTGAACAACTTTCACCTCAGGATCACGTCGAAATTCATCACCACATGTAGAAAGAAAAAAATTGAAAATATATATATTTTAAAATTCTTATTTCTATTTTTAAAATTTGTTTAGCCCGGCCGGGCAAGTGGCCCCGGGCCACTCTGGTAGCCTAGGTTCCCACAAGATTTAACAAAAAGGTAACTCCAGGACATCCTTTAAAATCGGAACTATGCAGAGAAGATCAGCACGTGCGCGCACGCAATAAAAAAAAAAAAAGCAGGTAACAAGTTCCAAGAATTCATCCTAAAGAAATTCTTCCAAGAATTCATCCGAAATGAAATTCTTCCAAGAATTCATCCGAAATGGAATTCATGGATGAATACAAGCTGTAGTTAATACCCAAGGTTCAAATGATGATAGGTCAAGGCCACAGCTCTTTTTTTTTTTTTTTTTTTAAACAGCAAACTAAACTTTAAAATCCAGATTGGCATCAGTAACGAACAACTTTGTATGCACAGAGAGAGACGGCCTTGGAATTTCTGAATCTTTGGCTGCTCAAATTTTTTTTCCCTTTCTTTTTTTTTCTTTTTTAAAGGGGCCCGGCCTCGAGATGTCATATCATCATTGAGCTGACCGGCAAGTAATGAATTCAGAATTACATCTGATCACTTCGGGAATCGAACTTCGGTCTGCATTTCAACAGTTAATGAGAGTACCAACCGAGCTAGGCCCACCGGTGGCGACTCCGGTTTTAGCTCTCTCATTTTTCCTATTTGTCGCGTTACCAAACAATGGTGCCTTGCTTTAGTTTTTATCAACACGTACTCCCCCCCTAGCCCTGCTTTCATCACTTCTTACAATTTACTACATTCGTCCCCCTTTTAAAAGTACCTATGTTTTGAATAAAAAGGCAACCAACCGTCAGGACAGGCGGCCAATAAGACACTAAACCCACCCCCGCGTCCGGGGGGACGGTGCCTTCCTTTTAGTTTTTATCAACACATACTCCCCCCTAGCCCTGCTTTCATCACTTCTTACAATTTACTACATTCGTCCCCCTCTTAAAAGTACTTATGTTTTGAAAAAAAAAGGCAACCAACCATAAGGTCAGGCGGCCAATAAGACACTAACCCCACCCCCGGACGACGCGTGGATGAGCGCATACATAAATAAATGTGTTGACTCTTTCGGGTGAGTTGCATTCTTAGCTCAGCAACATATATCACCCCCCCCCAAAAAAAGAAAATAAAAATTAATTACAGCATAACCTACTGAGTGTAAATACCATTTTAAATAATACAGTATCTCCATACCGGCTGACCTGGCTCAGTTGGGACACCCCTGAACTGAACTGTTGAAATACAGACCTGACTTCAAAAATCAAAAGGAAGCAGATGTGAAAAGAAAAGAAAAGAGTGTCTCCATACCCTAGAGGAAATAGTGAAGCTTCCCATAAACAGACTGGAGCATCCAGCAAAAAAAAAAAAAGGAAAAAAAGTTTAAGAAACAAAGTGGGGGGAAACAGTATCCCACGAACAAGATCAGTTTACTACAAATTAGAAATGTGCAAATTTTGGACTTAGCTATTTACCGTACAAGAACGCAAAAAAACATAAGTGGGTGACATCCTCAAATTTAAAATACCCTGAAGTGTGTAGTTCACGAAGTTGTCGAAGAAAAAACACAAAAAACGAAAAAAGACAAAAAAGACGAAAGACAAAAAAAAGGGGGAAAAAAAAACTCAAAGAAAAAGAAAATGACGTTCACACGGCTGTTGATCACAAGCAAAAAAAAACTCCGCAAAAGAAACTTTTCTAATCTTTTTTTTTTTTTTTTTTTTTTTTTTAATGGTAGATAGTCTCCCTGTATCATTAGTATTGCTGTAGACTTTGCCATTTTGGCAGACTTTCTTTTTTGTTCTTCAACATGTGGTATTGTAGGCATTGTATTGCTGTAGGTATTACCTTTTTTTTTCTTTTTTTTTCCCCTTATTAGAAGAGCCCAGTGCCCAAGGCAAATTACATCAGCACAGTAACCAATAACAAGGACAACCGGATTGTCCCGCCCCACCGAGAGCTCGGAGCCCCATCCCTGTATACACGGTCTTCGCACCCATCCCTCAACGCCAGCACCGGCCCTGACAAAAGGGGAAATCCTTGTATGTACACACAAGGGCCTTGTGCCACTGAAATCTTGAAGCAGCAGACACAGACCATGAAACACCACACTAAACACTTGCAGTTGAATTTGGAAGTATTGCACATACATATTTTCTTGACTACCTTACGTTTGACCCGTAGAGGCCTTTGGCTACAGGGGAGGGGCTCCACCTCACAGAGAAGGACTGGAGACCTTGGGGCCCCTGAATCAGGAATTATTTTCACTTTGTGTATGATTGCCGTGGGCACTGGGCCTTGATAAATGGTGAAAGATTTGGAAGAAAAAAAAAACAAAGCTAAAAAAAACACAAAACGCAAAAGCAAAAGGATTCAAACCTACCCTCACCAACGTGAACAAAACAGCATATAGAGAAGAAGAGTTGACGGCCCGGAAATGTCGAGAGAGTATCAAGTCAAACATACTTGAGAGAATCTCTCTTGTCCCTTCCGTAACAAGTGTGGAGAATCACAACTCCTCTGAAGGAGAATCCCTCTTGTACCTTCCGTAACAAGTGCGGAGAATCACAACTCCTCTGAAGGACCTCTCGGCCTCTATCCAATGGATAATCCGCTTGCTTGTACCTACTGACCCGCTCCGTCCAGGTACACTCATGCGTGCTAGTATTTGTCTGTAGTCATGTGCATGCACGTGTGCATGTACGTGTCAGTGTGTGAGCGCATGCGTTTGTGTGCTCATGTATGTGCATCTGATCTCATCCAAACATAGACATGTTACTCCGTTGTGTCTATTTGACAGAGACATGTTTCTCTGTTGTCTATTTGAACCACTGCCAGACCCTGTTAAGATTTTGTAGTGCCTACCTTCTTCTCCCGAATACAACGTACGGTCATTATAGCTGTGTATTTGGGGCATCTTTCAGTCTAAATACGGTTATAATGACCGCACGTTGTGTTCGGGGGAAGACAGTGGAAGTCTGGAAAGAGGCTGGGTGGAGGGGCAGTGGACAAGAGAGAAACCGATATTGATTTGGGGGATGGAGGGGGTGTGCCATCGTGCCCATTCATTTGCCACATCACAGTTGCGAGTTGTTCAAAAGCAGTGCTGAAGCGCGAGCCCTCCTGGACCCCTGGTGATTAGTGCGCTCATCTGTCCTTGTTCAATATACAACTGCATGCGAGTACATGCGCTTCATGCAGGATAGACATGAGCGGTTCTGCTTTGTGTGCTGTTGTGCGCATGCATGCATTTGTGCATGGGTTTCATAGTTGTGCTTGCGCATGAGGGTCTACATCGGTGTTGTGCTTGCACATGAGGGTCTACATCGGTCCAAAGAGATTGACACAAGTTTTCCCAGCGAGTCTATTGGGTACACAGTCTACAGACGTCCATCCTCGCACACACAATGGTGTGAGTGCGTGGGTGCATGTGTACCGCAACACAACGATACAACAGGCCACCTGGAGGCAGAGCGGCACTGACGAGGCAATCCCCGCACATGTAGCACGGAACCAAAGCGGACAATCACCCACTCACACCACAGTGCGAACTCGTCTACAGACTGTAGGTCCACAGACATGTCCATTGAGCACAGACGCTGCAGTCCGCAGACCTGCACGTGCACTCATACACGTGTGCATGAGTCGGTGTGTGTGTGTGGCAGCATGGCAACACACACCCACTCACATAAATAGAACTCTTCTACAGACTGTATGTTCATACCGGCACCAAGATTCCGGGAGTCAGTATGACAAATGTCCGTCGCCATCAGGGAAGTTGAGGGAACCCATAGACAGGCATCCGCGAACACAGCAGCCCCTCTGATAGTGTTACAGGGCCATACAGGCACCTCTAACGAACCGGGATTGACTATTTGGCACATATTGAAGGTGCTCACTGGACAAGAAGATCATGCGGAATTGTGAAAGGATCACAACAGGCACAAAGTGGACCACAGAATGAACATATCGAGGAGCAAGCAATGAACTTACCAAAAGAGTACGCGCCAATGTGTTTGTGTATCCATGTGTACATGTCCGTGTGTGTTGTTGTATTCGCTATACGTTAAAAAAAAATCACGACTGTTCCCGACTGTTTTGTCAGACTGTCACCGGCTCATCAGCAGGTTGTGTGTGGGGGGATGGGTGGGTAGGTCGATGGGTGCGTGAATGTGGATGTCGTGTGAGTGTGTGGTCAAAGCCAGCAATTTCAAGCACAAAGTGTGTACTGCGCGTCCCACTGGGTGTGTGAGTGCGCACCCTCAACGCTAGTCCGAGCACAAAGAGTGTGTACTTCAAACTACAATCCTCCAAATAGGAATCGACGGATGAACACTGCACAATAGGCCTCCAGCTCCAAGCGGCCCATGTTCTTCGCAATGCCCTCACAAGTACCTGCCACTTTGCCGACATGCCCTCAAGAACTTCCCAACATTTTCCTGTTTCCCCCCTAAAAACCCTGGGTCTTCCTAGGCATGCTGTACCCTGCTGCCAGTGGCCTGAACAGTTGTTCCCACCTATGAATCTATATGATCTTACAACTTTCTAGTGTCTCTCTAGAGTCTCATCTATATGATCTTACAACTTTCTAGTGTCTCTCTAGAGTCTCGTCTCAACACACACACACACAAGTCGAAAAGCCTCTTTCACTATTGTTTTGACAAGTTCCCACCCTTCTCCAACAACTCCCCTTATACTGTCCTTCCCACCGTCTTTCCAAATTCGTCACCAGGACGACTCTGTAGGAAGGGCTCAGGTCTGTGAAACTCAACCATTCGATCTGGATGCCATCACGAATCTCAACCGTTCGATCACATGCCATCAATCGCGCACACAGCGAGCGCAACATGTCAGCTCGTAAGAAGTATTAGAAATGGGACCCCTCAACCAATGGACTATTTGGCAGTAATAAAGCTGGCGAGGGTCTTTGGGTATTCGCCAATGCTAAAACCACAGCCTTGATAAATACCCAAGGTCTGCGACAACTAACCAGAAGGCCTGCGAAACTCTTTCGCCGCCAAGCTTGTCAGCATTCTTTGAAGCAAAAAAAACACGGCTCACGGTGAGCGATGAGAACAATGATTCGGATTTACCGTCACCTTCCTTCTCTCTCCGCTTGTCTAGCACCCCTTAGCACCCCTCTGCACTATATCGCACCTCTTAGCACCCCTCTGCATACAATGCCAGCAACCCTTAGCACCCCGGTGTATACAATGTCGGCACCCCTTCGCACCCCTCTGTACTATGTCAGCACGCCTTGGCACCACCCGTGTATTATGTGAGCACCCCTTCTTTCACTTCATCGCAGATCAAGTCATCCTATCCACGTCCTACGGCTCAGATCAACCAACGATTGGATGGATGCCATGCCGGCCTCCTTACCGTCACCCTCCTTCCCTACTCCTCCCCTGTTCTCAATCTGTAGTACGTCAGCACCCCTCTTTCAATTAGGTACAGCTCAAGTGATGGCACCAACCAATGGTCATGCTTGGCTGTATACAAGTCGACTGCATATGGAGTTAGGGTCAGATCCCACTACCCTGGATTATTCATTTTTCACCCTCGATTATGAAGATCAACGGTCAGAAATGAACAATAGGGGCTAGTGGGATCTGGCCCTTAGTATGGTATCATTGAAACTCAAATCTCTCAGCAGCAGAACCTCAGTGGTCTGACTGATCTCTCTGGTCCCACTGCCCCTTTCCCATTGTCCCATCTGGTCCCGCTGCTCACTCCGTTCTCACTTATCCCTCTGGTCCCATTAATCCGTCTGGTCCTACTAATCCCTCTGGTCCCACTCATCCCTCTGGTCCCATTGATACCTCTGGTCCCATTGATACCTCTGGTCCTACCAGCTCCCCAAGCCCCAGTGGACCCCAATGGCCCAGACTTTGTTCCATCAGCCAACACTTTGTTCCGCTCATTCCACTGGTAAACCTGACCTTGAACATAGTGCATAGCGGCAATTACACAGGACAAACCAGGTTGCAAAACTGATTCGTTTTCAGACTGAAGGTAATAAGCACTTAAGCTGCCAGTTCACCTGAACAAGAAAAGCACTCTTACCAGTGTACAAGTGGCACGAGATTTTCGATTCGGTTATGGGCCAGTCGTGAACGCTGCGGGCCCCTTCGAAAAGGCCCAATCGAAGGCTCTTCTTAAGCCTTCTTTTTGGAAGGGACCTTTGTCAACCTACGCTCCTGTGAAATTAAAACAATGATAATTTGATAATTTATCGCTAATAACATGCAAACTGCCGATTTTAAATTTTCGGATTTTGCTGAAGCAAATGCGGCAGAGGCTCTCCAGCACTTCCTGGTGTGTCGAAGGCAGTTAGTAATTGAGAACAAGGTAGAATTGAAAGGGAGAGGGCATCAAACAGATCATCTGATTGGCAAGCAGAGGATCAAATAGGGTCAGGTGAATGGGATTGGCTCATGCGGTGTGGGCGTGGGTGTGGGTATATGATACCGTCTCACCCAGAATGACAGTCACGCTGTCCCTCCGCCTCTCGCCCGGTCTACCATTGACCCTGCCCCCATCTCCTGCCAGTCTATCCCCGCGGCAATAGTTCTACTTCGCAGGCACAAGTCAGCGTCCTCGCATGCTTTATGCGCTACAGATAGAATCATCCGCACGATCACAGTCTCCGCCAGAAAAAAAGCACCAACGGCCATGGGCTCAGGATGATCTCAACTGCCGTCCCATCTCCAACAGCTTTGGCCAAATCTGACAGTTATTACCTTCACCTCCGCTGCGCGCTTTTTCACTTCCGATGTCCTAGTACCAAGTCTGAACACCAAGTCATTGATGGCGCCAAGGCACACTGGTCACGCCGGTTGCCGGTGAAGGCAACTTCGTTGCGAGTTTGAAAAAAAATAAAAAAACAAAGCAGCCTATTTTACACGACAAACACAAGCCGCTTATTGTACTACCAGTGTCCATTATCCCCGCCTGCTATTGCTACAAAGACACGTGGGATGAAGAAAAACAGTGCCAGAATTGTCATTCCGTAGGAATCTGGAGGGGGGGACTTGGTCGCATTCCCTCTCTCTCCTTAGTCCACGGAGCTTCCATAAAAATAGCACTCGTTTTACTATCAGTGTCTTATGGTTGATTTCTCTGACGAGATATCAACACACGACAAGTGGGCGAGGGAGGTGACGACCCGCTGCAAACGACAATTACGCGAGGGATGTGACGACGCACTACAAACGACAATTACGCGAGGGATGTGATGACCCACTACAAACTATCTATGTGTGTGCCATTGTCACTGCTATGGACTACACCACCCACCATCTCTGCCAGTCTCTCGCCCCTCGTCCAATCCCTCCTCTCCCCCCTCACCTCCTCCCCTCCCCCCCCCGGACAACCTCGCGAGGCAGGTGATGACCCACTACAAACTATCTATGTGTGTGCGATTGTCGCTGCTATGGACTACACCACCCACCATCTCTGCCAGTCTCTTGCCCCTAATCCAATCCCTACTCTCCCCCCTCAACCCCCTCCCCCCCCCCCCCCCCCCCCCCCCCCACCCTCTCTTTGCAACAAGGCCAAAACCTGTTCAGACTAGAATCTGCTGATTCTGTTCAGGTTTTAGGATTAAGAGAATAGAAACCTCAAAGTTTCAAATCCAGATGCAAACAATTGAACAGAATCAAATCATTCTCGATAATCTGCGGCCAGTCCGTTCGATGATCATATCTGAAGGCCGTGGCCCTTTTTCGAAGGAAAAGGAAAAAAGACAAATGAAGAAAAAGAATGAAAAAAAAAAGAAAGAAATCTGCTTAGGTACAAACCTGTCACACTTTTGGGATAGACACCCCACCTGCAACGACCTACCGCTTCCAACGATCACCAGTTGATATCCAGCTGGACAAACCTACAAGCCCATTGGCCTCAGACCTGACAAATACGACAATACAACAGAATATCCCAGTTCGTTGGGGTGTATTAGACCCACAGTTCTGAATTGAATTCCTACAAGCCCATTGGCCTCCGACGCCGGGAACGGGAGTGGTGCGGCCTGAGATCAAGAACAGATAAAAAATCGCTTAACAGGCGAACACTATGATTTCCTACACAGATGGTTGCCCGAGGCAAACGCATCTCACCCGCTGAAATGTCCTCGTGACCGACACGAGCTGACTGCAACCTAAAAGGCAATAGGAGATTCGCTCAAGTCCCTCTAGCAGGATTGGCTCTCTCCCCTTTCTTCCTTCGTTCCTTCCCTCCTTCACTTGCTTCCTTCGCTAAGTCCCTCCCTCCCTCTCTCCCTCCCTTTCACCCCCGTTCCCTCCTTCCCTCTTTCAATCTCTTCCTGCCTTCACGAAGACTCCTTCCCTCCTTCGCCGCTTTCGTTCCCTCCCCTTCTCCATCTGCCCCTCTATCCCTTTCCCTATCCCTCCCTTTGTCCCTCTGCTGCTGTCCCTCCTCCTCCTCCTCCTCCTTCCCTTCACTCTCCCTTTTCCTACAACGCTTGGCCAATGGATGACAACATTGACAAGTGATCTCTGTCCTTGTACGTTTCACTCCTCTACTTGTTCACAATTCCCCTCGACTCTCTGTCCATAATCCTGTCTCTCGTCCTCCCCTCCTTTCTTGGACCGAATCGCTCCTCTCTCCTGATAGCTGATGCAAGCAGATCGATTTACCCTCCATATGCACTGCGATTTCACACCATCCCCTACAGCGCCTTTGTCTGCACTACAGCTTAGCTTTGCTGTACCTCTGCTGGACAGACAGACTGTGTGTTCCATCTGTTCATGGGTGTAGCAGGATTTGAGCCCGCGACCACTTTTCTCTTACAAACCCTTTGCAACTCCCCTTCCAGAAGTTTTCTTCTCTGGAAGCAACACATCCACCGAGACAACCAGGAATCGGCCCACCACCTCCCGTTGCCTGTTGCGTAACTGCACACACACGTCATTCCTCGTCCTACTCTTATAGAAACCAGGTAGTCGCTGCAGTCTCACTTGAATCCGACAAGCCCGCCTGTGAACGGCTTCAATTGCCTTTTCCATAAACGCGCGCGCATGATTTCACAATCCTCTCCTTGTCTTTCACTCTCAAGAACCGAGCTAATCGTCGCAACCACTTGAACCCGACAAGCATCGTTGCAGGACATCTGCACCTTAAGGAATGATTTACAAATCAATGTGATTAAAAAAAAACAAATCAGAGCACTCACTTGAAGAAGAAACTTGTTGATCGAGGCACTCACCGTGTCAGACGTCAGCGGTCATAAAAATGAACTGATGGATGATTGATGCGCCACACTTGGAAAGCTGCAGAAGCAAGTTTTTCGTTGATTGGTGCGTACACCACCATGTCATACTTCAATTTTCAAAAGCAAACTTGTTGATTAATGCCCTCACCGCGTAGAACTGCAAAATTAAAAAGAACCAGACTCTTGTTGACAGACCTGCAACCCAATCCTTTCTCGGCTGAATAACAATTTATAACTCTACTTACGATGCTCCGCTGCATCATAGGGAGGAGCTGTGACTGTCGACAGACGAACTCACGTTATGTTCACTTTGAACGTTGAAGCGAAATCACATGTGATCGTCTTCACCTTTAGAATTCAAGCTCGAAATGGATTTAGTCATCAACTCGTCGCCGTTCATTGGTCGTATGGGTGATCCCGAGGTCATTGCCCCGTACCCTGTTGTTGAGATTGCATGTAGCTGTCGCAAGATAAAAAGAAAAAAAGAAAAAAGAAAAAAAAATAAAAAAAAAATGAGGGAGGGTTGGGGACATCCGCGGGGCGAGAGAGAGACCACACACACAAACACACAAACACAAAAACACAAAAACATCATTAAAGCAACAGAATGCACACAGTTTAAGGTCCAAATCACTGCTGTGGAAACAAACAAGCCACCGAACGAGAGCCAGTAATTCAAATTACATGTGAATCATCTTGGGTAAATTCCACTCTGAGGCGTCTGAGCTCAAGCCACCACTACCTCCGAGCCTCTCGTTTTCCAGTGGCAGATTTGTGCTGCGCAGTGCGCGCCAACTTAAAAAAGGAACCAGTCTGCTACTCGTTTCTTCGGGAGGCTGACCCCGCGGAATGCAGAGGTATTGTTGTAATTTGTAAACCAATTGGTCGCAAAAGTTCGCCTGCAAAATGTAGTGGCGGTTTAAGAAAAAGAAAAAGGAAAAACTTCTCAGGCGACTGTCACAGCTCATTGGCTCAGTAACAACTTACTAAAAACTAGTAAATACTAAAAAGTATAAAAAA
>BFEA01000177.1:338587-352582 GCA_003427395.1 Chara braunii | reverse complement strand
GCCGACAACCCCTGACCGGTGGGTGACAACCAGCCGGCCGGTTGGCTGGTCGGCTGGTCGGCTGGTCGGCAGCCGACCAGTCAAGGGGCGCCGACCGTTGGGGTATGCAACAACACTGACATCCTGTCATTATAGCTGTATTTTGGGCACCTTTCAGTCTACATACATGCAGCTATAATGAATGTAGGTTCAGAGATGAAGAACCCCAGGTGATGAACATGTGAACAATTTGCGTACAAGGTTACGAACATGAAGTCTCAGAAAATTACCAGGGGGGGAAAGCTACTCACTGTGTAGGAAGGAGGACCACTGGCATGAGAGAGAAAAAACTAAGTGCAAACAATCATTGCAAGAGCTGTTCTTTCCTATTGCTCATGAATAATTTAAGGGGTAACTTCAGTAGAGTCACAAAAACAAAAAGTTACAATTGCACTATGAGGCAAGATACAGTTCGCGATTGCACTTCATGCACCCTACCTGGCCAAAAAGCTGGGTTGTATACATTGCCCGAACTGCAACTCGAAACTGTATCTTGGCCCATAGTGCAATTATAACTCGTTTTTGTGACTCCCGCGTAGTTTCCCCATAAATTTAAAATAAGTAAAACTGCACAGTTCAACATTCAAATAACCAAAATCGAAATCGTCATGTCTAAGATGCCCTCATAGGAGCCTACACAGGAACAGACGGGATCAAGTCTGCGTCTGCGCACAAGCGGCTAACCCTGAAGTCTCGCCCACACTGATGTGATAACCAAAGGGGGGTCTACCAACGAATACAATCCTTTAAATTCCTTTTCCTTTTTTCTCCTTCAAAAGTTCTGCTAATGTAGTTTTAAGTTTTAACTCAGTTAATAATAAATTTCCATTCTTTCTTCAGTTCAATACAGTGCTTTCAAAAGTTTTGCGCATGTGAGCTTTTCTTCAGGTGACTGTTAATCATAATCTCCCTTCTTTCTTCAGGTCACCCTTCTTTCTTCAGGTCACCCTTCAATACTGTACTTGGCAAGAGATCTATCTCCAAGGGAGTCCAAGCCTTAGTCAATAATAATAATAATCTATTAATCTCCCTTGTTTCTTCAGGTCAATACTGTGCTTGGCAAGAGATCGATCTCCAAAGCAGAAGTCTGTCTGACTGTCCTTCAGCACATCTTTTAGAATTGTGTGTGTGTGTGGGAGAGAGAGAGAGAGAGAGAGAGAGAGAGAGAGAGAGAGGTTACTGACTACGCACTTACGCTGGACCGACTATCCATGACATTAGCATTCACATGTGGGATGTGTGCATTGTCGTTATCAAGAGAAGAAATCGAGTCGATGCACGAAGGATCAGATTGAGTTGATGAGCAGGGAGGGGAGGGAAGACGATGCAAAGGAAAGGGAAGAAGATGGGGAGCGGTTGAGGGACAGGGGACTGCAAAACATCAACCCGGCGAGTCTGGGGGGGCAAGAGAAGAAATTACCTGCCCGTGAACACCCCGGCGAAGAACCATGCCTTGAGAAGATTGGCCATACCGACATCTTGACTTGCTACGCTGGTTGAACTCAGGAAGGGATTTTCACCTGGTGGACGAAACATACAAAGCAATAGTCACACATGTGCCTGAATAGGAAAAGCAAAGGGAAAAACAAAAAACCAAAAAAAAAAAAAAAAAAAGGAAGCAAGAATCCAGAAGGATGTTGACAAAGCGTAACCTGAGAAAACCTTCTCCTGGACGCAAGTTGCCTAGAGCATATACTCACAAAACGGGCCCAGCCCAGTCGGTACGTCCATAAACACTTGAAAGTTGAAACGCACACCTGAGTTCGAATCTAGTGCAATCAGAATCGCTTTCTTTTCCACTTCACATACATGCAAACAGATGGTAAAGCAGACTGGAGCCAGGGCGCCCACTCAAAGCTCAGAGATATGGAAACCGCGGACACAGTTCAGATGCAAGCTCGCTTCAACAGGCTATGGCGCATAAGCGCCTGTACATCCCAACTCTCGTCACTGTGTCCAATACCACTGTTCGGACACACTTCACTCTAAATCACCCCGAATACCCCACGCACACACTCTGTAACACACATGCACAAACACCTATCCCTAGCTATGGCAGCTATGGCTGCCAACTACCACTAACTACAAGCAGCTATGGCTGCGCTAACTCCCCTTCAGCCCACTTCGACTTCAGGCCTCTGCAGACCACCTCGCGCAAGACGCTCAGGCAGCACTTCCGCATGGCTCGCGCAGGAATAAATGACTGGCTGGACGCTGCCTCTTGATTTATACTTCTGTAAGTCATTGGTCTGCCCTTTTCCACCGGGCCCATGGTGCACACAGTCCCTCATGGTACTCGCTGACTGTACAAAGTGAGACTGGGACTGGGTACCGCTGACTAAGCGAAGTTGGACTCACCACTTGCCCACTTGCCTCTGGCCTGCTTGTGAGAAGAAACTTGGAAGGCCACTTCCGGACCTTCCGGAAGTTTGCGGACTTGGCCTTTCAAGACTGTAGCAGCTACGACCTTGACCTTTCAGGACACTAGCAGCTACGACCTTGACCTTTCAGAACTACAATCAACTATGACCCCTACTTGACAGACCTACAGATCGAACCCCTACTGCTATACAGACCTACGACAAACTTCAGTCAACTACCATAACACAGGTCACGGGTTCAAACACACACAGGGGCCGACTCGATGCTGTACACGGGTGTGGTAAGGCCTAGGGACCAAGCCCTGGGATCTGCATCTGCTGCTGCTAAGGTGAAAAGCGTTTCACTAGATGGAACCAGATAAATAAAATACCTGAATTACCTGGGGGCCGTCAGCTAGGCGATGATATCGCAAGGTCATCGCCCTTATGAAAAGAAGAAAAAGTGTAAAGCATACTCAACGAAGTACCTGTTTTATGACCGAATGACAAACCGTACACTACACCCATGCAACTCTTCAGTAAACAAATCACGAGATCAAATCTTGACAGATACAACAGTGTTCATGGCTATCGTCACCCCTTTCCTCCCTGCTCCCGCCCCCCACCCACCCCCGGCCCCCCCAACCCCCCCCCTTCCCTTCTTCTTTCCTTTCGACTTGGAGAAGCCTAGGGGCAAGTGAACATACTGGCCTCTCTACCGAGTGCCCGAGAGGAGGGCAAGTTGCTCCCAAGTAAAGTACCAAGTATCGCCGGTGACAAGCCCGGGCAACCAGGGTGCCACAGTACCCTGAAGTAGAGTCAACTACAAGGAACTGAAACACACACCTACATGCTCAGCTGCCAGAGTTGTTGAAATCAATTGATCCAAGTTTGCTTTCTGCTATTGCACAACAAAAAACAATCACTGAACAAATCGATAGTCAACTGGCTAACTTTTGTCAAAAATTTACTCAGAGTTTCTTAGCAACTCACTCGGGTTAATTCAACTAATAACGCTGGTTACTACTCCTATTAAGGCTAATAAATAAGCTCCGCAACCTAGAGCAGCAAAAAAGAGATAAAATTTGCTGCAAAATCCTGCTAATGGAGGGGGCTTGGCCCGTCGACAGCCGCCGTTGATACATCTCATCGGCGGCCGTCGTTTCATGTCAGCCCTCCTAAAAGATGGGAGGCCCACCCGAGGCCCTCCTATTTTCCCAACCTGCAGAGGTACTAGTGGTTTAAAGGGGGTCTTAAACCCCAAGTACACAGGCAACGCAAACTTGGGAACCGAAAACGAGTCGTTCCGAAAACCTCGGATGAACAGAGCTATCAGACCAAAATGGCTGGCGGCACCAGCCAAAGGCAACGAAAACTCAAAAAAACAAAGAAAAAAAAAAGGGCAAAGAAAATGGTGGCACACTGGCGTTTCGGCAAAGCGTATTAGCACCACGGGCGATTCCAACTTGGCGAAAGGAGGCTCGGGTGTACTGGTGGTTCCAACCAATACCGCCCCCATGCGAAGTTAGCGCACCAGTGCATCTTGCCCAGCCTGGCGCACCAGCCCACAAGAGTTTTGACTCTCTCGAGTCTACCTTTAGCAACAAGGAGCAAAACAGGGCCTCGCTCCACCACTCGACATCCCACGCATTTTCGAGCGAATCACAACGATTATGAGATCCAGATGCACATGAGTGTTTTGTAGTGGAGTGAGGCCCATATGCGTATATTTTTTTTAATTTCAATGTGGTGACAAGAAGTGACCCTCAGCCAAAAGTACTACGATTGGCATATTTCACACAAAGACAGAGATTGCATGTTTTTACATCTTCATTCTTTTCTCTCTTTTTTTTTGAGAGTGTGTTGCGGCTGCCCAGGCTCTTGCCCAAGACCGTGCTTGGGACCGTGTCCAATCCTGTCCGGGCCAGGCCACCCCAGCAGCCCGGGAGGTTCAGCTGGTGGAACTCGGCCAACACAACTCAGTCCCAAGAAAGCTGAAGCTTGCATTGCAAAAAATTTGGAGGAGAAGGGCACTTCCCTCTCTTTCTACAAAGAGAATCAGAACCGACGAGTCAAGCTCAGTTGGCACACCGGCAAACTGTTGAATACAGACCCAATCAGATGAGCAGAATAATTACGAGTTACCTTGGCCGGCTCAGCTCGTTGACGCTATCACAAGGCTGTCACCATTTTTAAAAAAAAAACAGAAGAAAAAAGGAGGAAAATAACAAGAAAGAGAATCAGATCACTAGGATGCACAAGTGAGATTTTTTTCCTTAGGATTATGCCAGCATCAATTGAGTAGAGACTGGAAAGACGATAATTCCCGACTCTCAGCTCACACATCCAGGAGCATGAAGTGAGACATTACCACCTTCCGATGCATCTAGACTGAGAGTTGGCTCGAATACAACTATAACTGTATGTTTTACTCAAGGGAAGACGCTAGTGGGTTGTCTTCGTGGGAGAGTAACGAGTCCATCTACGGTGGTAGACACGAGAGGTCGGGCCTCTTTCTTTTTCACCCGCCGTGAGCACTGGGCTCACTTCCAGCCTTGAGCAGGCACATCACATCTGACTCGGCCCCAGGCACGGGGTTCAAACTCTGGGGCGTTTACGATGGCTCTTACTTCTTCGCTGTTTTTTTAACTCTGCAGTGTTCACGATGGCTCTTACTTCTTCGCTGTTTTTTAACCTGGGGTGTTCACGATAGCTCTTACTTCTTCGCTGTTTTTAACTCTGGGGTGTTTACGATGGCTCTTACTTCTTCGCTGTTTTTAACTCTGGGGTATTTACGATGGCTCTGATTTCGCCGCTCTTTGGTGACAAGCGTTGAAAGATCGAATTTGAGCATCATCAGACAAGCAAAAGAACAATTTGTAGTGAATCTAACCACACACCCCTGAAGTCAACGAGTTATCGTATCCAGGTCGCCAATCAACAAGTCGTCATACAGCTCTCCAACTCGACTCACTTCGCAATCTGAACTCGCAACTCAGGAGAGTTTAAATTCGCTCACCTTCACAACTCATTGTAGCGAGCAGTCTTCTCGCAGAGTCGACGATGCCATCAGTCACGCCAGTGACAGCTGCATGCTCTGGAGAGCAACGAGCTGCCGGATCTCGATCAGCGATGCCCATACCCTGTGGTAGGTTCCTCTGCCCTGCTGATACCACTTCACCCCATGTAGACGAATCTGCCACCGGTCCACTCTCCGTTCCACCCTTTGGATCAATCAAATAACCAAGACAGAAAAACACATGTGTCAGCAATATGCGGCGCCTGTTGGATGCCGAGATGTTAAATAGGGGAAGGAAACATGGAATGACATTCACAGCGCTAGCTGGCACAGATTTGGAGACAAACAAGACACAGCTTTGGATTGATAAAGTGAAAAAGTCATGCCAACTATACTCTCTTTTGCTACACTCGTTCCTTTCTCCCCTTTTTGGGTCTTTGCCCTTTTTCTATACACTTTCTTACAAAGAACGAAAGGCCATCCTCGGAGCCTTGAAATACCATCCCTACCACCACTCACAGAAAACGTGCACTCCCCCCCTGCCCCCCACCTTCTCCTCCATTTTTTTTATAATCAATGTTTTAACTTTCAACTTTTAAATTTGAAACGAATGCTCTCGTCATCGAGAAGATGACCACAACATCAAATCTACCGTCCAAAACTTCAGAAACATCATTCAGAAACATCGCCGTAACCTGTCAAGATGTTCTCGCCAACCAAACAATGTATCCAACAGAATAAAACAGCATCAAATGCCAAAAAAGGGAAAAGAAAAGAAAAGAAAAGAAAAGAAAAGAAAAGAAAAGAAACAGCATCAGTGCCAAACAAGAGTCGGTGTTGCTCAAGACCAAGCTCGAGCTCACTTGAGGGATGGACATGGACAAGTCATCAACCATAGCCAGCATGTTCAACTGTGGGCAGGGGGAGCTTTTCCTCCTCTTTCTGACCCCAGCACAAAAATTTTCAGACGAATGGGCAATTTCCTGGAGGAGCATCATCAAGATAACAATGACAGCGGCTAGGTAATTCAGAATTATTTTATTCATGTCATTTTTCATGAGCAAAAGGAGTTAATTTATGTCTAAGGGGGGGGCAGTTTTTAGGTATCATGGTCAAACTGAACAGTCACAGGTCATTAAGAATTTTTTTATTCATCATCACAATTCGAACTCAGGTCTGCTTATCAACACACAACTTTCAAAAATTACCTGCTGCTGGGTTTGCTGCCGTGCAATGCCTCCGCCGCACCCGTGTGTTGACGAGCTCGTTACCCTGGATTTCTCTCCATGGTCCCTGTTCCAGCTCCGGTGCCAATTCCAGGAACTGTTTCTATGGTCCAGAGCAGCATACCAACACTGTGCTGACTGGGGGTGTGCAAGTGGGATAGGTGGCGGATGATTGTGCCACAAAGGGAAGCTAGAATGATGGAAGAACGGCACAACCTCGGGGCTGCTGCAATTCTGACATATCGGCAACAGCGTGGATGATGGATAAGCTGGAGGATGAGCGGGTGTGGAGTGATGTGAGAGTGGATGATGAGTTGGTTGCTCTGAAGGGCGGGGCACCTGGTTTGTCGCTTGGGAAGGTACTGTGGGGGGTGGGGGTGCCACCAAGGGAGTACATGACAGACATGCGGTGCCATGAGACAGCAGAGCACCTGACCATGAAGGGACAGGCCCGGGGACATGATGGGTCCAGGCTGGCAGTCCCGCAGGAGCTAGGGTATGATAATGGTGCTGTGAATGTTGATGATGATGGCTCCCATGATGTTCCCCTGAGTGCATTGAGGACGGATACAATGGCTGTGGGTTTAGATAGGCCGTATGACATGAAGCCAGAGGAGGATGCTGATGATGATGAGGAAGGGGGGGAGGCCCAGGTGCAGGTGATGAATACTGATCTATGGATGGTGAGGGTGACATATTTTGTGGAGGCGGCGGCGGCGCGGTCGAGTAGTGTTGTGCCAGAGTTGGCGAATGGTGGTGTGATGATGTTGGTGCTGCTGGTTGATGATATGGAGCAGGTGATGGATGATGTAGCTGTTGGAGAGATTCATAATGAGGGGGTTGATGAGGAGGATGAGCATGAGAGTGGTGATCGTGACAAGCATCTTGATGAGGAGGATGAGCATGAGAGTGGTGATCGTGACAAGCATCTTGATGACGACGACTGTGAGGATCATGAGGAGGATGAAGCTCACGATCAGGATGCGGATGCACAGAAGAATGAGAGTGGGTGCGAGGGTCAGGATGGGGAGGAGGATGCTCACCATCAGGATGTGGGTGCATGTGAGAATGAGAATCAGTGCAAGGATGAGAATAGATGTGAGGATGAGACTGGGTATAGCAAGTAGAGGGTTGGCCGGGCGGTGTCTGATGATGACCTGAGGACAGCGAAGTCGGATCTTGTGCTGCCATTGGCTCTTGATAAAGTGATTGGAGGTGCACAGCTGCGTTCTGGTGTTGGAGGTGCGCAGCTGCGTTCTGGTGTTGGAGGTGTGCAGCTGCGCTCTGGTGTTGGAAATGCGCAGCTGCGTTCTGGTGTTGGTGGTGCGCAGCTGCGTTCTGATTCACCAGAGGCAAGTGCAACATGTCCGACAGCGATGAATATGGCTCATAGAACATGTGGGATGATCGTACTGGATGGTCAGCTGTTGGAAGGGGATGTGAATATGGCGACGAGAAGAGGTGCCCATTCAGCGATGGTGACTTTTGGTCTCCTCCTTGAGGCGAACTCCACGCGCCTGACGCCAGCTGAACCTCCGCAGCCGACGATGGATCGCTGGTAGACGACTGCAGACGGTATGTCGCATGTGAGCTTGCACTTGCTCCAAGCTGACATGCAGAATACGCGGTGGACGAAGGAGGGGGATCATACAATGGTGGTGCGGATGGAGGAGAACGAGGTGGTATGAGCAAGTTTTGGTACGTGTTGTACGTGCTGCAGATGGCCTCTGTCTCTCCGTCACCTTGCCGATTGTCAAAGCGGGG
Source organism: Chara braunii (assembly GCA_003427395.1). Classification (NCBI taxonomy): domain Eukaryota; kingdom Viridiplantae; phylum Streptophyta; class Charophyceae; order Charales; family Characeae; genus Chara; species Chara braunii. The sequence goes on along the minus strand of BFEA01000177.1, from coordinate 344,174 downwards.
ACTCCCCGGATTCACATGCTCGTCTTTGCACTGTTCTTGGAAGCTCTGTGTTTGGCCTGCAGTTCTTAGAGTCCCTTCACTCAATATTGTCGCGTCACTTGCTTTTGACACAGCTGCCACAGATGCAAGTGGATCCCACGCGGCTTCCACCTTTCCATTGTCATCTGATCGCAGACCAGCTACAGGGATGTCGTCCCTTGATATGCTACCAGCAGGGCTCGCCTTCTGTTCCACTACCTCGTGTGCCGGACTTCCACCGTTAGCAGGAATATGCGGGACATTACCCTCTCGGGAGGAGATGTGCTGCTGAACAGCATGAGCAGGCAAAGAACCGAGCTCATGCCCTGCCATTCCCTCGTGCTGAGAATCGCAGGGAGGACCTTTAGGACCAGTTCCAGCTGGTGCAGAGGTCCCTGGTTCTCCAGGAGCTGATGTTTCCGAGGCTGCAGGAGCTGGACCGTCTACAGGCGAGGGCACTGCACCTGAAGACCCCTTCGTTTCATTTACAGCCACTGACGATTCGCATATGGCAACTCCCCCTACTCTGCCAACACCACATCATAACAACCCGCCCGCCAACCAGTTAGGAAGATAATGAGACAATGGGTGAAGACTCTGAAGAAGCAAACTCCAGCCTCCATTGCAGACAATGAAGAGGAGGGTGAGAAGACTCGTCATCTTTTCTCTTTTTCCTTTTCAAAGGGTGATAGAACCTGACATTATTGCACTCACAGGAAGGTACTTGAGACTGCCATCGTGTTTGCTATGGAAACGTAGATTGATTTTTGGGACACAGGGACTTGAAGGTCATGCCCGAATACGATCGGCAGCCTTCTTTTTGGGCCCACTAGAGGACCTGGCAGCTGCCAACAGGTCCAGAGTTCCACCGGGTGCTTAAAAAAAACAAGGGATAATTTGCAAAATACCCCCATAAGTCGAGATACATGCCAAAATGCCCCTAAAAGATGTGGGTAGCGCGGAATACCCCTCTGACAAAAAAAATAGTTTGTGAAATGCGCCCCTAGCATCTGTTGGACCCCCATCTTCGCAATATACCCCTACCCAGTACCGTCCAACTTTGCAAAATGCCCCAGTAGTTGCCAACTTTTCCTAGGCGCTATTGCGAAAGGCCAAGGCCCAAACGGGGAGGTCCAGATTGCAAAGTTGTACGCCCGCCTGACAGGGGCACAACACAAAGATTTCGGCCCAAAAGGGCATTCCGCTCTACCCACATCTTTCAGGGACATTTTGGCATTTATCTCATTTATGGGGGTATTTTGAAAATTATCCCAAAAAAGTTAAAAAACCATTGTGGGGCTCTACAGGCCCCCTCTGTCTTTTTCCAACATCTAGATCATCGCGAAAGTTGATGATCGAGGATTGACAGCCGTGATCTGACCGCGTTACAGCACGAGGTATGCAACTTTGCATGGGAATTGGATGTTGAATGCCCACGGCATCAGAATCCAACCGTTGTGAAGCCCTTCCCTTTGTCTCACTATTGTGAAGACCCGCAAACCACATCGTCACCATTGCCATGTTCCCATCGTCAAGCCCTTCCCTCGTGTTGTCACCATCAAGACCCTGCCAAGTCCTCGCCACCATCTCACCAAGGCGAGTCCTCCTTCTCCTCCTCCTCTCCTCCTCTCCTCCTCCTCCTTTCTCATTGCTGGTGCTCTTCTTCTGCGAACGCATTCGGCAAGAAATTTTGAAAAAAAAAATTCTGCTGCGAAGTTATTAAAAAATGAAAAAAACATGTTCCTCCTTGTTGTGAGGAAGACCAAAATAGGTCACCCATCATGCAAACTTCCCCCCCCCCCACACCCGATGTCCCCCCCTAGATCGACCTCCCCCAGCGCCCATCTCCCATCCATCGTGACATTTCTCCCAGCGCTGATCTCATGACCACCATCTCCTCTCACCCGCTGCACGACCTCCCTCTCCACCCACCCATTGCACAACCTCTCCTTCCTGGCACCCATACCGCGACCTTCGACTGCTTCTTCTTCTCTCCTCCTCCTCCTCCTCCTCCTCCTCCTCCTCTGTTGCTGGTGCTCTTCTTATCTGAATGCGTTCAGCGAGGTGGAAAAAGAAGGAAAAAAGAGGGACTTCCGTTGGGGACTTCCGTTGGGGACTTCTTCTTTTTCTCACTACTATTGGTACCACTACTGCTGCTAATACTACGACTACTACTACTGCTCATCGTTATTGTTGTGGTCTTGCAAGAGTGATAGAGAGAAATATCTCTCATCACACACCCTCCCCCTTGTCCCACCCATCACAGCACCTCCTTCCACCCATTGCCGCACTCCTCCCCTCTATTGTGCCATCGATCTATCCATCCATCCATCCATTTCCCCTATCTCACCATCCATCCATCCACCAACTCCCCCATCTTCATCCATTCATCCATATCCCCCAACTTGCCATTCATCCATCCATTTATCCATCCATTCATCCATTCCTCTTTTCTTCTTCACCATCTTCTTGTCTTTATCATCATCATCATCATCATCATCATCATCATCATCATCTTCTCCTCCTCCTCCTCCTCCTCCTTCTTCTTCTTCTTCACCGTCTTCTTGTCTTCTTCTTCGTCTTCTTTCTTTTCTAAATCTTCCCCTTGCCAAGCGACGGAGAAGGGGCCGCAGTCCATTAGGGGGTGCCAATGGCTCCACGAAGAGGGGTGGTGGCAACTGGGGAAGGGGTGGGTGGGAAGGGGAAGGGGATAGGTAAGGGAAAGGAAAGTGTGGGCTAGGGAGCTGCAAGGCGCTCAGGCGTCGGATCTGTAAGAGGACAGGGTTCTGGGAAGTTGACGCAGGCTTCCATCAAGAGGTGGATGGAGAATGCTTTACAGCAGAGGTTGAATACCGCATGGCCATAGCAGCTGTTTCAACATGAGGCACCATAAAACCATGCATGAGGGGACAGGACGCAGAAGCTGCACGAGTTGTATTTGCAGCTGGACGAGAAGAGGCAGTAGGTGAACCCGTCCAACTTTGTGACAGCAATGTGGCATCTCGTCTACGAGCGAATCGACGAGGACGAGAGGCCGCTGATGGAGGACTGGGACATCAGGGGCTGCAGCTTCTGGCTCATTACGAACTTCAGTGATGATAAGGGGAGCGGGGTGGTTGACATGACGAAGTGCAAGAAGACAGTGACGCATAGAGTGAAGACATTGTGCACGGATAACACGAACAGAACAAGCAGGCTGCCAGGATTGTGAGTAGACAAAAGCACCACATAATTGCTTAGACCTAAGCAATTTTGTGGTGCTTTTGTATACTCACAATCCTATGGTTCCATATGCTGCTCCCTGCCTGAACCTGGTCCTAAAAGAGACCTGCGAGGAGCTGTGCGCTGATCAGATTCAAAGGAGGGCGGAAACAATGATAAAGTGCATAGAAGAGCCACGCTCAGCCCCTGTCACTGTAGCATGAGTGCTCAAGGTCTGACGTAAGGTCGCTTTGCCTTTTGTGTTCCTTGTGCTTCGGATGTTACTACATAGGACAAGGGTGTTGTAGGAGATGAAGGACAGGTGGTAGGAGATCGAGAAAAAAGATGCGTAAAAGGGCCGACAACACTTGCCTCACAATCTGGTCCGAGGAGTGGTGGCCGGAATTGGAGAAGAAGGTTGTGAAGGCTGTGGAACCGATCTACGACCTGCTGAGGAAGATGGTGGCAGGAGTTGAAGAAGGACATGGAGGTTGTTGAACCCATCCACGAGCGGCTGAGGAAAATGGATCTGAGTGGCACCGCAGCAATCGATTGCAAAAACGGTGAAGGATCAAGGCAAGATGGTGAGGCAGCCGTTGCATGCAGCACACTCCCTCCCGAATCCCACGAGGTGGGAGGGCCAAGGGGCCATTGGGGCTGTGGGAGGGCCCGAAAGTATGTCACAATGACCTGGCGGGGGAATCACACAAATCCCTCAAGGATTGGGACAGCTTGTGGACTGACTTTGCCAAGTAGGACAGCTATCTCACCAAGCACACTGCAACCAGACTAATTGAGCTGCCATGCCATGGGAAGAGTCGCGGAAAGCTGCAGAAGATTGCAGTATGCGTGATAGCTATGTGGAGTACAGCTACCCCATTAGAGCAAAACTTGCTCACCACCGATCTTGGGCACTCAGACCGTAGGAACAAGCTAGATAATGAAAAGTTTGTTTATATCCACTGGGAACATGCAGCTCGTCGTTTATATCCACTGGGAACATGCAGCTCGTCAATGTTAAGAAGAAGAAGGTTGGGGGTTTACTTGATGTGACAAGGCTCCAGCTGTGCACGTTCCCCTCCATCTACCTCAGGGAGTGCAGCTGTCAGACAACAAGGTGGCTCGCTGAGCTTGTTTGAGAAAGACACCTATAGGGAGAATCCCGAAGACAGGGGGGTCGACAACTTCCGCAGCCTAAAACGTAGTGATAACGAGATTTGGAGACGGAAGTGGAGGCAACGCCAGGAACGGCCATGTCCTCCCAACCCTAACAGGAAAGGGGTGATGGTTGGGCTAGAGGAGAGTGATGAGAAGGAGGAGGAGGAGGAAGAGGAGGGAGGAAGAGTTCAATCGGTCCCCGCCTGGGGATAGCAAGGAGTCTGGCAAAGACAATGAGATTAATGGCAGTCTCACAAGGATACAGCAGACTGCAGTGAGTAGAGGAGAAGGCTGCAAGGTGTGTGTGGCTGTTCGTCACAGCAGGAGCTGCAGCTGGAACAGGATACAGTGGCAGCAGGAGGGTGTCGAGGTGCATCGGCAAGAGGAGGACAAACAGGAGCCACCGCAGCAGCAGCAAGAGGAAAGCAGGTGGGAGAAGAGGAGGAACAGCGAGTAGAGAGCAGGTGGGAGAAGAGGAAGAGGAGGAACAGCGAGTGGAGAGCAGGTGGGAGAAGAGGAAGAGGAGGAACAGCGCGTAGAGAGCAGGTGGGAGAAGAGGAGGAACACTGGCAGGTGGAGAACGTGGGGGACAGAGCACTGGCATTAGGAACACCTCTGCGCCACACCCTGCTGCATCCTCCAAACTGGACTTCCCACCCTTGCTTGAGGACATGTAGCACAACCACCTTGCCACCAGTATGTTGGAAAACAGAGGAAGGCAATTGCAGAGTCTTCTCCTACTGGCACAAACAAGAGGAGAGTGGAACAGACATCAAGGGGTGAGGAGAAGGCCAAAGATAATTGATGACCATCTGACCGTGGGGGACAACTGCACCAGCGACAACAATGATGGGGAGTCTGACAGCAAGTGGTGTCAGACAGTCCTGATTAGTGCAGTGCGTCACACAGAGTCGCTCCCAAGAGGTAGTGCTTTTTTTCTTCGGGTGCCCTACTGCTGCTGCTGCTGCTGCTGCCGCTACCACCACCGCCGCCAGCGCCACCACCACTACGACTACTGCTGCTTTGCCTGACCTGGACCCGGTGGGACTGTTTCAGTTTGTGTGCTTGAGACAGTTTGCCGAGTTTGGTGTCAGACACTATAGAGAGAATGTTCACAAAGGGGGAGAGAGAGAGAGAGAGAGAGAGAGAGAGAGAGAGAGAGAGAGAGAGAGAGAGAGAGAGAGAGAGAGAGAGAGAGAGAGAGAGAGAG
>BFEA01000177.1:300114-316932 GCA_003427395.1 Chara braunii | reverse complement strand
TTTTTTTTTTTACCCAAAACAACCCGACGTGGTGATAGGGGTGCTGATAAGAGCAGACACCGCTATCACTCTCAAGGAGGCTCCCCGTCCTTCCCCTAGCTTACCCAAGGCCAGGCGGAACTCGAAATGGCCTGAGCGACTTATACCCCTACCCTTACCCCAGGGTCTAAGCCTTATATAGAGCCACCGTGACTAGACAGTACCCGAATATCAGTAGGAATTCCAGTGGCCCAAACCTGTCCCTACCACAGATACTAGACCCCACCCAGTGACTAGACCCCCCCAGTCCGACAGTTGTGTAGTTCGCAATGTATGTGTATACCTGAAGGTTGTGTATGCTTCGTGTATCGATGTATGAAGATGTACAGACAGCACTATGTGTGGAAACTTGTGTATGTAGCCCGTAGGCCATGTATAACTCGCAAACTATGTATATGCCCGAAGGCTGTGTGTGCTCTGTGAATCAGTGTATCGAGATGTATAGGCAGCATCATGTGTGTATATGGAAGAGAGAACGAGGTAAGTTGGACAAGGACCCCCCCAAGGTCTGAACGAAGCTTGAACCCGTGACCTTGTAACGCATAACCGAATAACTCTACCATGCGAACAAGTGGTGGAAATGACACGAACGTGTGAAATGCCAGACTGGGGATATCAACAGAACACCCAAGGCCATGAACAACCCTTGTGAAACCCAGAACCAACATACAACACCATGAACACCCCTCGGGTGGTGCGCAGGCAGTGTCTGTAATAGCTAACCTGCGTCATTCCAAAGGGGTGTGTGTCCAGCCGTGCGTCATTCTAACGCCCTGCCGGTGTCCATGCGCAAGGCTACGGATTTGAACCCGCAACCTCATACCACAATGCACATTCCCAACCGGTGCTCTAACCACTGAGCTACATCAACTGGACAGCATCTATCTATCTGATCCTCTACCTAGTCTATGTATAGTACGGGGGCAGGGTTCCACTAGCACACAAGTCATGGCCTAGTGCGACGTGTGCGACACTTTTAAAAAATGAAGAAAAGACAAAAAAGAAAAGTAAAATTGTGACTACTCAAGTGCCAAGGTGGGGACGAGGCGGACTTTTGGAAGTGTTGCAAAAGGTTGTGCCGTCCTCTTGAACAGTAGAATGGACAATGGATGAATGTATCCTGTTGCAGAACATAGCCAGATTCACTTCTTCTATCTTTCTTTATTGCGTGAGGGTGCACCTATGACAAGTGCTACATGACGATTGCAGTCTGAGTCTCACGTACCACCGAGAGGGAGTGGAGTGGAGTCCCTTAGTGTGCCGATGGGACTGCCTCCGGTGACGGTTCCCATGTTCAAGAGTGAAGTTCTTATATTTTGAGAAACAAGTGGCACGCAGCTGCGACGAAGGACGATGACAAAAACATTTTGCAAAACACCCCAGCCATCAAATGGACCCCATCTTTGCAATGTACCCCTGCCGGACGCTGCCCAACTTTGCGAAATGCCCCGAAAGTTGCCAAGTTGTCGTAGGTGCAATTGCAAGAGGCCAAACAAATTTGCACACCCATCCGACAAGGGCATAACACAAACATATATATCTCAACTTATCGAGGTATTTAAAAAATTACACCCCCCCCCACGACAGAAAGGAGACACTCTCTCTCTCTCTCTCTTTTTATCTTTTTTTTCCTCTTTTGCACACCTCCTCCCCCTTGTGCGGCCTCGCAACCTCCTCGTCCTCCCTGGCGGCCGCCTCCTCCCGTTGTCACAAACTCCTCCCTCTTGCACGACCTTCTCCTCCCACCGATCCGACCTCCTACAACCTCTCATCCCCATTGCGCGATCTTTTCATGCTCCTTCCATGACTTCCTCCTCCCGTTTGCACGATCCACTCCTCTCCCTCCTCGGACCTCCTCCTCCCCCCTGTGCGACCTCCCCCTGCCCCCTCGATGGAAATCTCTCTCTCTCTCTCTCTCAAGGGACGATCAATTATCTATTGTGTGTGTATCTGTGTGTGTGTGTGTGAGAGAGAGAGAGAGAGAGTTTTTCATTGGTAGGTTGAGCAAGGCACCGGCCAATAGATAAGTCTCTAACCCGGTGGCGGGCTTCACCCTAGTTCCATCGATAGGATGAGCACAATGAAATGAATCTTCCTGTAGAATATCGGAATATACACTACATGTGTGTGTGTGTGTGTATGTGTGTATGTGTGTGTGAGAAAGAGAGGGCACTTCCATCGATAGGATGATCTCTCTCTCTCTCACACACACACACACACACACACACACACACGCTAGCGCACATAGTAGTGTGCATTTCGATGTTCTAGCGAAAGATTCATTCGATTTATATTTCGATGTTATAGCGGTAGATTCAATCGATTTTGCGCATCCTATCGATGAACGTACCCTCTCTCTCTCTCTCTCTCTCTCTCTCTCACACACACACACACACACACGAACTGTAGTAATCTATATTTCGATGTTCTAACAGAAGATTAATTCGATTTTGCTCATCCTATCGATTCGAGTAGCTACTTCCATCGATAGGATGAGCAAAATCGAAATGAATCAAACACACACACACACACAGATAGCGATAGATTCATTTGATTTTGCTCATCATATCAATGGAAGTACTCTCTCTCTCTCTCTCTCTCTCACACACACACACACACACACACATACACACACACACACATGTAGTAGTGTATATTTCAATGTTTTAGCAAAAGATTCATTATATTTTGCTCATCTTATTGATGGAAGTAGCGTCGGACAATTTCATTGATAGGATGAGCAAAATCGAACGAATCTACCGTTAGAACATCGAAATGCGCGTATGTGTGTGTGTGAGAGAGAGAGAGAGGGTACTTCCATCCATAGGATGAACATACGCATGCCGTGTAGTAGTGTATATTTCGATGTTCCAGCCGTAGATTCATTCGGTTTTGCTTATTCTATCGATGAACGTACTCTCTCTCTCTCTCTCTCTCTCTCTCTCTCATACACACACACACACACACAGACGCATGCACGCACGCACACGTGTAATAGTGTACATTTCGATGTTATAACGCAAGATTCATTTAATTTTGCTCATCCTATCGATGGAACTCTCTCTCTCTCTCTCCCTCTTCCTCCCTTTCACGTCGTCGCTTTGCCCCCTCGCCTGCAAGCCCCCAAGAGAGAGAGAGAGAGTGAGAGAGGCGGTGACGGGCCTGCTCATCCCGTGTGAGCCCGCCCACCACCGCCTCTCTCTCTCTCTCTTTCTCTTTGGCGACCTTCCTCCCCTGTCGGCCCGACCTTCCTTTTCCCGCGGGCTGTGCCCTCGTACCGCTGTCCGCTCCCGTGCACACATACGACAAAAACGACGACCCACACCTTCACTAACGCGCCCCGGGCCTCTGGACGTTGGGAATACGGACACCCCCACACACCACCACCCGCGAATTTCCCCCACGAACCGACACCCCCGCGGGCCACAATGACGCTCGTCCCCCATACAGTCCTGAGATGCGCAAATACGACCCTCGTCCCCTCGTATTTCCTGGGCGAACAAATTATTTTTTACTGTTTGTTTTTAGGCTACCACAGTGGTCCGTGTCTAATTGCCCGGCCGGGCCAAAAAAAAATAAAAAAATAAAAAAATAAAACTTAGTTTTCAGTTTATTTTTTGGCATAGCATAGTTTGTTTTCGAATTTATTTTATATTTTTTTATTTTTATTTTTGGTTGGGATCTTCCCTAGTCCTTGCACGGTCGGGCCGCTTGAAAAAATAGGGCGACCTAGGAAACCCGACTGGTAGCCTAGGTTTGTTTTAATTTTTTTCCCCCAATTTTTAAAATTTTAAACTCGTGTTTGGCTAAGAATCTGAAGATGTATCCCAAACAAAAGTTAGTCATATAAATTAGCTTTTGCAGATCTTGTTTTTTACCTAATTGCTGAAAATGACTTAGTTCTATAAATGAGTATTCACCAAAATCCATTTTTTTTTACATCTTTCAAGTTTGCTAAGTAGTCCTTAAAAATTATCCTGTTTGAGCTTTGTTTTTTGCCAATCTACTGAGAATGACTTATAGTCATATAAAAGAATTTTGCAAGAAAGGGTTTTCTTGCACATTTTTAGGAACGCTGAACTTTTCACCTGTTTTTTTTTGCTTCCTTTTGTCGAAATACTGTTAAAACACACTTTTTGTGTCTAAAATAACAGTTTGACTTTAATTTTTTCATTTTATAAAAAATATGAGGTTTTGTCATTTTGTTAGGTTTTCAGGAATCGAGTGTTTATAGGAAAGCATCAATCATGTGGCGCTACTTAGGCCTCCCCAAAACACAAGATACACCTCGTTTCACACCACTTCAAACTCCAGGGTGGGTTGGTCGGGAACCCTTCCTCGTAGTCATAGAGTTGTACTAATCTCCTGCTCGCTCTTTTTCCAACCCGCCCTATAGTTCTCAAGTGCGACCCAAAAAACTGAGCTGATTTTCAAATCACCTCCACTTCAAACTCACGGGTGGGTTACTCAGGTACCGTTCCACATAGCCATGAAACTGCACTTTCCACCCGCTCTACAATTCTCAAGTACGGTAAAAACAATTGGGCTGATTTTCAAGCCAACTCAATGGTGGGATGGTCGGACACCGTTCCACATAGCCATGAAACTGCAGTTTTCACCCTCCCTACAGTTCTCAAGTGCGGCAAAAACAATTGGGCGGATTTTAAAGTCACACCTACCTCAAACTCAAAGGTGGGATGCTCGAGCATCGTTCCACATAGCCGTAATGCTCCACCGATCACCTTCTCGTGGTGATTAAGTTACCTGCCTTTTTCCACCTCGCCCTAGATTTCAAGTGCGACCTAACTTGAAAATTTTACAAACAAGAGGAGCGCCCGCAGTCAGGTAGTTTTCGGTCCTCTCATGTAGTTTTTGTCATGGCGCTGACTTCCCCTAATAGGCCTTCCCTCGCACAAACCACCTATATGCCTTTCCCGTTAGCTTCCCTTACTAGGTCTTCCCTCGTGCGTATCGCTACTGCACCTTCCAAACTTGTTTCTTAAACCACCAACACCTTTCCCCGCTTGAAATTTTTTATGCGTCGGGTCATAGAAGGAGGTCGGGGACACCGTTTGACAAACGTTCGTTCGATGTGCCTAAAAAAAAAAAAAAAAAAAAAAAAAAAAAGCTAAAAAAAAACCTTCGTTCTATCGGTCTGAATATTTTTCAAGGGTATCCGCCATTACTTTAACAAACGACAAAAAATAAAATTTGAATTGAAAATTGGAAGCGTTGATTGAGTTGCGATCGTTTTTCTCGACGACTGATAGAGTGTGCAACTGTTTGAGAAAAAACAAAGAATGTGTGGGCGCCCGATTTTGAAGCGCTCATGATTCTGATAAAATGTGAGCAAACACTCTCGCCAATTACTTAGTGTGATTAAAAATAACGTTGAAATATCTTTTTTTTTCTTGATTTGAGTTACTATATGTGGGGCATGTGCATACCCAACATTTAACTTCATTTTTTGTCGTTGTTAAAGCTAGTCAACGTTTAGAGGTTAGTTATTTGTGGTGATATCAGAGTGTCAAGGTTGGTTGTGGTGATATCAGAGTGTCAAGGTTGGTAAGGCTTGTTAAGGCATCACGAATCTTTGTAAAGATTTTTGCACCTGCTAGGCTCAGACTTGGGCTTAGCCCTGGATTTCCATACTGCAGATGTGAGGATCCAGTTCTAATAAAAAAAATCGAGAGGTTGTTGTCTCGCATGACTATCCCCATTGGTTTTGCTACCAGTACAGGCCGTGGGCTCGATTGGCGAGACCAATGAGGTGTTAGTGGCTCCTTCCCCTCTCCTCTATTATTTAAAAAATATACATATATATTTTATTATTTTACTTGATTATTATTTTAAAATCTCATTTTGGGATACAGACCCAATACATGTTCAAAAACCGACAATGGTACCAACTGGCCTAGCGCAATTAGTACGCATACGCTGTTGAACTACCACCATAAATATTATACGTCTTGCTTCTCGATTATTAAAAGAGTGTTTGGAGATGATATTATATTTTTATCTCATTTAATTTTTAACTTCAATAAAATTTAACAAAAATGATATGTACATAGATTATTTTATCATGTTCTTCTTAATGCGGGTTTTAATTCTTAATGTTATCGCTTGCGAGCTTAAAAGATTTCACTTTAGTCTCTTGTCATGGGCAAAAAAATTATAACTTTTATAATTTAAGGGGTCGTATCAAGTGTTTGTTACACTCTTCCATGCTTTTTAATACTGTTTTAGTTGTCATTTTTTTTTCTTAATTCTTTATCGTGATTCTTTTATATTTCTCACTCAATCAGACCACACCGTATTGAGCCGGATTTATTGCTTCATTTTAAAGCCCCACAATTTCACCACTAGCAAATCACTATGAGACTTAAATCTTAATAGTGGTGAGTAAAACTAATAATATTTAGGACCCTTTGAGAAAGGAAAAAATATCAAAATGCAATTCTAATGATTAAAAAAGTGCAACACATACCTCTACCTATAAGTTTTACTAATGTGAGGAGACATATGAATTCATAAGTTTTACTATACAAATTTTTGCATTCGAATTGCATACTTTCCCGCTTAATGGCATACATATATACACCCTCTTGGCTAGGTGCTGTAATATGAAAAGGCTTGTGTAGCATCGTGTTCGGGTTCAATGACCGAACCCGAACATTTAAGACCGAACGTGAACGAGCGCCAAAACCATTTGCACGCAAACATAAAACCATTAAAAAAAAAAAACATCTTAAAAAAATATAAAAAATATATATGTTATGTAAATACAAATACAAACAACTTTTGTCTGGGAGGTATGCTCAAATTCATAACCAAACTCGAGTTAAAAATAAAAAAACAAAAAACAATGATTTTTTTTTTAAATATGTTCAGCCGAACACGTTCGGGAGGTGTTTGACCGAACATTCGAACATGTTCGAATGTCGCAAAAGCTCCGAACATGTCCAGTGTGTGACATAGGAAAAAACCTAGAAATCATACTTCTATCTAAAATATGTTAATTTAATACTATTAACCCCGTCCCCTTAATTCATTCTGCAATATATATATTTTTTACTTATCGATTTTTTATTTTATATAAGTTTGAAAAATAATATTCAAACTCATTGCAAAGGCAAGAGAAACATATGTTCAAGTTGTAAGGATGTAGATTACATGATGCAGGAAACCAATCCTACAAGTCTCCTCTGTTGGACCATAAACATAAATTATTAATGTCGTATTTGTGCTTTTAGGTATCTCCTACATAGCACCATGTTCGTGTTCGAAGTAGAACGCGAGAACGCGAACATGTTCGCCCAAACGTAAAAAAACACCCCAAACCCTTCGAACGCGAACATAAAAAAAAATTAAAAAAAACAAAAAAATTCTCAAAAAAATCTGAAACAAATTCATATTACGTAAAATAACAATACAAGTAACTTTTGCCTTGGAGTCATATTAAAATTCATTGCCAATCATGAGTTACGAATCTAAAAACATTTTTTTTTATTTTTTATTTTTTACAAAAAAAAAAATGTTCGTCCGAACATGTTCGCGAGCTGTTCGCGTGAACGCACGAACACGTTCGCGCGAACGTGAAAGAGTGCGAACACGTTCGCTATGCTACGCAGAGTATCTCTTCTTTTGTGCTCTTAAACGTATAATTTTCTTTATTCTTTATTATATAAAGAGTCGATAGGTGTTAATCTAAAAGTAAGGGAGAACATATAACTATTGGATTCGAGACCCCACCCCAGTGCTTGTCAACGCCACGTTTAAGTGCAAAAACCTCTTTGTTGGCATTTCACCATATGGTTAGGAGATAAACATACACTAAAATTTGAGGGTAACACTGAAGTGTGAGAGAGATAGTGGGATCGAAAGTGATAACAAAAGAAAGAGAAATAATGGTAAAAAAATAAATGTTTTGACTACCCCTCCTTCTAGTCCTTAAGGATTTCTCCAACTAACTCGTTAAAAAAATGATAATCCCAAATATTACGAGCCTAAAAAAATCATTTTTTCAATATATGAATACTGTAATATGAGGGGTCACTCACATTCTACACAATCTAACTTTGGATATGAGTACATCAAGTATTATTACTTAACTATATTTTACTAATAATTTATGTTTTTTTAATTTCATAATTCGACTAAACTACAAAAAAAAAAAAAACTATTTAAAAAAATGATAATTTTTGTTGACCAGTACAAACCTCACCATTTCTTCCTTCAAGTTTAGAAAATTATTTTACTAAACTATTTATGTTTTAAAGTTTCAAACCATGCATTCAAACTGTACTGTTCAATTTTAAAATGAGTGTATTAATAGAAAAAAATAATTGTGACATTAATGACTATTTGCTAAACATCTATGATCTTGCTTGTGACAGTTGGTTAAAGGTCCTACCATAGTGTTAATACATCGTAATCCATTTTCCTTTAGAAATAAAAAACCAACCCTATTTGGATGTAAGTTATATTCACTTACATATTTTCAAGTTTAGCTACATACTGTTCGCTTCGCATTTACATTTTTTTTTTTTTTTTTCAACGAGAGACCGAATTTACTATGAAATTCACAAGCTTGAGTTAGATATATACGTATATTTACTCTTATTGTAATTAATATCTCAATCTTATATATATAGTCAAACAGAGCTGCCTGGTAAACCGTAGGCAGATAGGGAGAAGAGGAAAACAAACGAGGGGTTGTGGCAAACTGTTTCGTCGGAGTTTCACCGACTCATACATTCAGGAGCGAAGCTATATATATACATATATACATATATACATATATCAACCACCATGCCTCCGATTAGGCTTTATGACAATATCCTTTTAAATTTATGGTAGTCGATCTTCATAATACATAAAAAAAAAAAAATTCTACCTACATCATATCCCCACATTGTTTCTCGTATTCTTGAGAAACATTAGGAACGGGGTGACTATTAAAGTTTGTGACACTAGTCTTGAAAAGTAGGCACCATAATGTTTATGATTCTAATTTATTGCAAGTAGAGTAACTTCCAAAATAACATACCAAAAACTTTATGTTGATAACTCTAGTTGTTTATAGGGGAGCTTGATCAGTCTCAAAGAGTTGGAAACCCCAAGGTTGATAAACCCAATTTGTTTCAAATCATGTTTCCACCATTCAGAAAACACAATCTTCAACGAAAACAGAAACCATAAATATATAATCATGTTATGTAAGTAACTTCAAATGTAGCACAACTTACTTATACTATAAGGAGTTGCTCTGTGATCTATCAATGAAAAATGTAGACCTTCGAATGCTCAAACATCATTGACAACTATAAAGCACCAATAACACGAGAAATGCATATCAGTTGCACATTCTCTTCATTTCATTCCCTCAAAACTTGAATCATCAACACTAGTATGTGTGAATCATTCGGTTATCACCTCATAGACATATAACTCTATAACTACATATTCCCAACCCATCATACAATTTTGAACTATTTTTTTTGGTAGTTTTTCTCACTTATCGCAAGATTACACCGACGATAATATAAATGTACAATCAAATATCCAAATATTCGTTTCAAACAAGAAAATACAAACCTAACCTCTTTTGGTAAAAAATAAATAAATGCAAACGTAATGAAAACTCAAGTG
Organism: Chara braunii; assembly: GCA_003427395.1. NCBI lineage: Eukaryota > Viridiplantae > Streptophyta > Charophyceae > Charales > Characeae > Chara > Chara braunii. The sequence continues at coordinate 307,242 of BFEA01000177.1, read as the reverse complement.
TACAACTGATGAGCCTAGTACAATTAACGAATTCATGAATTGTTGAAATATATACTTAAACCATCAGTACCTTTCTCAACCTTGTGTGCATGCCGCAACACCATCAATATACCTTTCTCAATCTTTTGTGGTTGTGTGCATGTCGTAATATTTGGGATCAACTACCAAAAAAAAATGGTTAGCAATACAAACCAAGAGAAAGTCTGCACTGATTCTTGTTTTTTGTGAGTATGATCTTTTTCCATTAAAAAAAATAGAAAGAACTAGCGACTGAAGTTTGCATCCATATGAAAATACATGAACAAAATAATTAAATTCTAAATCACTTTACGCCAATTAATTCCTTTATGCCTACGTTGCATAATGTACATGTGCGGGCGTTTTTCGTACGAATCATATAGATAATATCTGTACAGAATCTGTACGAAAACTTGTATGAAAACCTGTACGTCTTGTACGCCCTCCTACGAAAAAGCAAAAAAAAAAAAAAAAAAAAAAAATCATCAAAAAAATCTGAAAAAAATAAAATAAAACAAGCAACATTTGGTTGAGCATCATCTTCAGATTCTTATTATAATTTGCAAAAAAAATAAAAACAATACCAAATTAAAAAAACAATAATTAAAAAAAAACTCGTACAAGGCCTCTAGCGTACGAGTAGCGTACGAGTACAAGAGTACGAATCCGTACTCGTATGAGGGTGCATACAAGTGGCAACGCAACTACATGCTATATTACCATAAGGGTTCTTATCCTTAAAAAAAATAATAATAAAATGCGACTGCGTTAACTCTTTTGGGTGAGTTTTTAGTTTTAAAAATGTGGCTGCTTAAAATATGGAGAATAATGAGTCACGCCCTCCTCAAGATATCAAATTTACCCAAAGAATCAGACCCCCCTTCCATGCATATATTGTCAATTACGAAAAAAAATAGAAGACCATAAAAATATTAAAAGTAAAACTATATGACTTGAATCATCATCAAATCCTCGAGATATATTAGTGGAAACAATTTGGGTTTATTGGTCGGGCCCCCCATGTCACCTTGTTTCCCTAGTTAAGGTGACCGTCTAACTAATGCAAAATACTTCATGACGTACAATCTCAACTTAAAGAGATGTGCATGAAAATATATAACACCTAAAAAATCCAAGGGGGTTAAACATAATGTGTCCGGAGAATGAAACTAATGTGGCAATATTTCAATCCATAGTTAGACTATAAATAACAATTATATATCTCGATTAAATTCATTTGCTAAACTTAACATCCCCATTATATCCTAATTCGTTACACCCATTCCGTGACTTGGTTTACTAACCTGATATCCTTTATGTCTCAGCTGTCGTGTTTGCTAAGGGAGCGAGATAAGTTATAATAAACAACCCTTTGCATATATAACAACCCTCTCCCTACAAAGATATCGACCCTACCAAATTCTCCCTTGAACCGATTCGCTATCAAAGAGCTTAAGGACTTAAGAAGTACGAATGCATCAAACACCTCGCTTAAATTCATTTGCTAAACTTGACATCCCCAATATATCCTAATTCACCGGTACACCCACTCCTTGACTTGGTTTACTAACCTTACGAATGCATCAAACACCTCGCTTAAATTCATTTGCTAAACTTGACATCCCCAATATATCATAATTCACCGTTACACCCATCCCTTGACTTGGTTTACTAACCTGATATCTTTTACATCTTAGTTACTGTGCTTGCTAAGGGAGCGAGAGAAGTTATAATAAACAACCCCTTGCATATATAACAACCCTCTCCCTACAAAGATATCGACCCTACCAAATTATCCCTTGAACCGATTCGTTATCAAAGAGCTATGCGTCAAACACCCTTATCAAGGTTATATCATTCTTCTAATAATAACAATTATAATCCCAATGAAACACGCAAATATACTTCTATTTTTCATAAAAATTACTCGTGGCATTTTCAACTGCTACCCCTTTGTCATTTCCTCGGCGGGCCTGAGCCATATTATTCACTTATAATGACTTATTCTGGTCTTTACGTGTTTTTAGGTTATCAACCAAATAAAAATTTGGATCCTCCAAAAAAATTGTGTACCGGTTGGGGAGACAACCAAACTTCGGCAATGCATACAACAAGGATTTATAAGAATTTTTTATATCTTCCTTACCTCTTCAACGTAATTCATAATGCTTGTTCTACGTGAAATAAATTCAAAATAAGTTATCTGTCAAATATGCAAATTGAGAAAAAAAAAAATTATGTAACAGTTGAAACCACCCTTGAAAATGATCAAAATAACACCAAATGTGAAAGTCAAAGACTAAAAATGCCAACCTCACATAGAGTCCTCCAATGACAAAATTTGTGTAGGTTCCTTCCCCACCACAATGGTTGGTGTCTTGGACTACGCAAATTATTATAATCTACCCCTTTTTTCCTATTGTAAGATTGTTTTTTGAAGTGTAACATCGGAACACAATCTACAGGGTTGCTAGATGGCTGTTTCAAGCATGGAGGTGGTGGGATGTGGCATGGTTTCACCTGACTGACCAATACTTCTCGTCAGATGTTCAATTGTTGCTCCTAGGACAAAAAAAAAATATCTACAAAATTGGGGACCCCATGAGTTAAACTTGTTTACAAACATGTGATTATCAATGTTGATGTCTATACGGACGGCGAGGTGCACATTCCAAAGACAGGAGGACACCTTTGCTTTCCCACAAGGCAAAATAAAAAATCTCATAGGCAATAAAGGCCACTAGCCTGGTGCGTGCTTCAACCGCCAGTACATAGCGCCCCACTCTCGCAAAAATTTGTTCGTCGTCTGCTCAAAAAAAATGTTTGTGGGGTCTACCGAACTACGATGGCTGGCAGTGCCAAGCAAAAAAGAAAAGAAGTGCGTCGGTGGTGGTTCAGAAAAATCTCGGCACACAGTCAAGCACCTCCAGGCCTGGGTCTACTAGTGGTTCAAAGACTCCCCGAAAACTAATAATGGTTAGGCACCAAAAGGGCAGATGACTAGGTTCTCTAAGGAACTCTCGAAAGATCCTCAGAGAATAATGATCACGAGAGTTGTAGAAACATACTATAGAAAAACTGGGAATTGGTATAAATCGGGTGGAAGCCTTGTAAGTTGTAACCTCGCTCTTTTCATCATTCCACTGCCGGGTCATCACTCGGATGCGACAATACCACCCCGAGTGCAGCCAGTAACATCCTGCAGCACAGTTGACCTACTCCAATAGTTACACCCCTGTACCCACCATTCCCTTTTTTTCCTACATTGCCTCCACCAGCTATACCCCCACACCCAAACTTTCTCATCCTCAGTCAATCCCCCCTCCCCTTGTCTTTTCCCTCCCCCAACTCATCACCCCCACCGCTTCCTCCCTTTCCTCTCCTCCCATCTTTCTCCTACCACCACCCCTACTGCGACCTCTTCTCTTATTTCCCATTCTCCACCGGGTCCTACCTCCCCTCCTTCTTGAGGCTCTCTTCTATCGGTGGCCTGGTCTGGACTCCAGTAGCTACCCCCTGCACCCGAATCTAGCTCGAACGACTCCAGTGGACTTCCCTCCACCCTACTCCCCAAGTTCGGGTCTGTGCAAACCAGCTCAAATGACAAGTTGACACGACAAAACGGTTAAGTTGGCCCGTGCTTGCAGTTTCCAGCACCCCCCTTTTTTTTTTTGTTTTTTTTTTTTGTTTGTTTGTTTATTTCAGAGTACAACTGGATTACTGAAATGACATCAAAACTGCCCAACATACCTAACAAGAAGAGTGTTTAGCAGATAGAACTACACAATCGTTACGGCCTAAGTTCATTGCCTGCATGATAGTGTAGAGAAAGAGATGGTAAATACAGCTTCCGCGGCTACTTCTAGGAGAGCAGGGAACTGATTGTGAGTGTACTGCTTCTCCCCAATCTCTTCGACAAGTAACCCCTTGTTGACTGTGTCTAGGAACCCGGTTGTATCCCATATGCTCGATCCCCAATTCGTGTAGGCAAACAGACCTCCCGTTTCCCAACCTCCACCCTTTTGTTTGTATAACCTGACCTGTGGCTGTAACTGTAATGGCAGCAAGCTGCAGAGCCCTCCTATAAAGAAGGGAATTTTACTGACAGAATTGGACAGATGGAACTACACAGCAGCCTACTTTGATTGCATACATGGTAAGATGAGGGAAATTCAATGATAGTAGACCCAAGTCCTTCGACTGCGACTAAGAGAGTTGGAAACAGCTTCTAAGCACTGTTCTGCTTCACACGCTTTCACCCGGGATCCCACCCTTTCTTGTCTCAGTCTTGAAGCCTGGTGCTATCAACTGTACTCGAATTCCTTTTTCATACAGGCAAGCTATCCTCCCATTGTCATGGCCCCACCCTTTGGAGACTGATCAACCACGTGTGGTTTCTACGGACATACAATTTGACACCCAGGTAGCCGTGTATAGCTGGCCAGCCCATCCTTTCTCATTGTTGTTGTCTGTCGGGCGGTGGGTGTGTCTTGTTCTCCACAGATGCACAGTGTCCCGCAGGACCCCATGTCCTGTTTCCACTCCTGCTTGCAGCCTGGCCAGGTCTTTGAGATGAACAGAGGTGATGTAGCTGATGTGGAGGGTAGGGGAAGTTTCAATATCACAGAAAAGGATTGATTTCCAAAGGTGAGCTGTAAGCAATGCGAGGTTCAACGGCGCTGGACAACGGTAGCTCAAAGGAGGTTCATACAAAAACTACGTCATATCAACAACACGTATGCCCCTTTACAAAAACTACGTCATATCAACAGCACGTATGCCCCCCCTTATACAAGGGGCTATCTCATATCAACAGCACGTACGCGATGGTAGGAGGTACTAGGAAGTCGGTCAGTCGTACCCTCTGCCCATCCATAGTGAGAACAATGAAATGAGATGTTAATGTGAAACCGAAGGAGGTATTTCTGGGTGCTACATCTAAGATTCAGTTCATTTCATCCCACGGATCGTGTTAAACTGTTGGGCATATCCACTTACGGTTTCGACTGGGATCCAGGATGTGCCCAACTTCCTTTGCAGCCCTGCTATAACCCCCCCCGCCGTAATCTTGCTTTGTAGGGTTTGATCATTGGCAGTTCGCTATAGTAGGGCATAATTCAATTGTCTATGGGGCTAGGTTAATCCTTCCCTCCGGGGAAGCAATCAATGCTCAGTGCCCATGCTCTATTCTCCTTGTATAGGGAACCTGTCTCTACGGGAGCAGTGGCCGAGGCTCTTCCAGCCCTAATGGAAAGAGGTGTGTGTTTGCGTTGTATTCAATTGTTCATCTGAGCCTCAGGCACTGGGGCCCCGTGTTTAAGAATAAAATAAAATAAACTTCAGCAGCTCTTCTTAATGCCGGGCCAGGTCTCCAGCAGGTGCAGTGCCCCCCCCCCCCCCCCCTCCTCCTAATTGATTGGAGCCATCACAACGGGTGGACCCCACTTTTTGAGAGTGCTCAAATCACCCCCAGAGCGCTGGGCTACTTCCCAAAACAAAACACAGACAAATAACCGCATCGGGTGGAGAGAGATAAGCATGTTCCATCAATCATGGATTGGCCCCAATAAGAGACTCTGTGAACTTGACCTGAATAATAACCCACTCCGGAAGCAATGGAGAGGACTGAAAAGGCAATGGCAATGCCTCCCACTGGAGCACCTCTCAGTGCCTTTCTTGCTCACACACGTCATACTCATAACACCCCAGCTCAAGGAGAACCCATTCTCCCATCTCCCATACCTCCTGCCCCAACCCAGCCCAGCTACCTCTTCCCCTTGACGTCAGCCTCTTCTGTTACTCCCACCCATAATCCCATCCATTTCTTGATTATGTGTGTCAACCTTGTGCAGGGACGATGCTAATTTTTGTTGTGTTGTTCCAACTTTAACAATGTCCCGAAGGCCCACGGTCCCACCCTCTTCAGGACCATGCTAATTTTCTTTGTGTTGTTCCAACTTTAACAATGTCCCGAAGGCCCACGGTCCCACCGTCTTTATGATCTCCCGCAATGCTTTTTAAAAAAACGAAAATGGAAAAGAAAAATGAAAATGGGTAGTGGGCCTGATGTTGGTGCTGATAAGGGCAATCACCTACATCAGGATCCAACAGCAGCTTAAAAAGCCCAAGTGAGGAATTCAGAAGCAGAGAACAGCAGTTCAAGTTCAACAAAATAAGCAGGACAATGAAGGAGTAACAGTAAACAGCCTCTTTGTTTATCTATTCCTTCATTTATTCACTTTCTACAGCTTGGAATCTTAGGGTCAGGAAAAGGCAGTCATTGATGAGTCAGTGGGCGGACGACTAGCGTATGGAACAGACAGGGAGACGAGAAGAGAGTTCTCTCTAAGGGAAAGGGGAAGGTCACCGGTGCTGTGGTAATACAACGCAACTGGGAACGCCTTCATCCACGACTGCTATGTTCATTAAAATTGATTAAACCACCAGTACCTTTCCCCGCTTGAAAAAAAATACCGCGGCTGTCAACACGGAAGTTCAGTGGGGAACCGACACACGGTTGGAAAAAGGACTGGTCCTCGGGTGGAAGCGGACCCCAAAAAGAAGTGAGGAGATGTGAACTGCAAATGGGCCCTCAGGGCCAGGCGTTAAGGCCCGTCTCCTCAAAACAGGGAGGTCAGGCGCAACGGAACAGGCGTTTTGCAAGAGGCAAATTTGGCGATTTTCTGTGCTCGGAGGAATCTGCAGAAAAATCTGAAATTTTGAGAATCCATAGATTAGGTTGTGTTATTTCTAGGAAAAATATCAGAACATTTTCAAAGAATCATTTAGACCGTGAAACAATCGTCGCGCCGATTCGGCACGTTTTCCATTTTTGCCACTCGACCATGTGTGGGCCAAATAAAATAATACTTCAAATTCAGTGAGTTTTCACGCTCAGAAGAATGGAGGAAAAAAACCTGAAAATTGGATTACTCGAAGATTTTGTTGTGATCTTTCCAGGAAAAAAACTAAATAAATTAAAAAAAATCATTCGAACTGTGAAATAGATCGCGGCAGCAATTTAACCCATATTTCAATTTTGCCATTCAGCCTCTCTCTCTCTCTCTCTCTCTCTGCGGTAGTCCCGTCCCCCCCCCCCCCCCCCCCCCC
>BFEA01000177.1:279533-293602 GCA_003427395.1 Chara braunii | reverse complement strand
AAACATATAAAACATAGGTCCATGTAAATTTTCATATTCCATATGTTGCATATATGTGTTCAAGTTGCTACGTAGCACGGCAAACGCGTTAGAATTGGGGTAAGTCTCAGTGGAGAACCATCCTTCCATTTCATATTTTTCTTGTTTATAAAAAAACAATCGAAACCATAAAAATTATTGGGATAGGGGCAAACCTTAATGGACAAGTCTCTCCATCTCTCATTTGCTACTTTTAGCATGTGGGTGTAAGAGCTCAAAGACTAAGCAAACATCATCAACTCACCCTTACCCCAAAGGACATATAGGAAAATAAATATTATTGGGACAAGGGCATGCCTCAGTGAATAAGTCTCTCAATTTCCCATTTGCTACTTTTAGTATATGTGAGTAAGAACTCAAAGACTAAACAACCATCATCGACTCACCCTCATCTCCACATGTATCAACCTACTACCATACATACAACATTCATACGATGCATCTCTCATCTGATACACAAACATATAAAACATAGGTCCATGTAAATTTTTATGTTCCATATGTTGCATATATGTGTTCACGTTGCTACGTAGCACGACGAACGTGTAAGAATTGGGGTAAGTCTCACTGGAGAACCATCCCTCAATTTCCTCCTTCATAAAAAACACTCGAAAGCATAAAAATTATTGGGATAGGGGCAAGTCTCAGTGAACAAATCTCTCCATTTTCCATTTGCTATTTTTAGCATGTGGGTGTAAGAGCTCAAAGACTAAGCAAACATCATTGACTCACCCTTAGCACAAAGGCCATATAACAAGATAAATATTATTGGGACAAGGGCATGCCTCAGTGAACAACTCTCTCCATTTCCCAATTGCTACTTTTAATATGTGTGATTAAGAATTCAAAGACTTAACAACCATCATCAACTCACCCTCACCTCCACATGTATCAACCTTCTATCATACATACAAACATTCACACGATGCATCAAATACACAAACAAATAAAACATAGTTCCGTGTAAATTTTCATATTCCTTATGTTGCATATATGTGTTCAAGTTGCTACGTAGCATGGCGGATGTGTAAGAATTGGGGTAGGTCTCAATGGAGAACCGTCCCTCCATTTCTTATTTTCCTCCTCCATAAAAAATACTCGAAAGCAAAAACATTATTGGGATAGGGGCAAGTCTCAGTGAACAAGTCTCTCCATCTCCCATTTGCTATTTTTAGCTGGTGGGTGTAAGAGCTCAAAGACTAAGCAAACATCATTGACTCACCCTTACCGCAAAAGACATATACGAAAATAAATATTATTGGAACAAGGGTATGCCTAAGTGAACAAGTCTCTCCATTTCCCATTTGCTACTTTTAGTACGTGTGAGTAAGAACTCAAAAACTAAACAACCATCATCGACTTACCCTATCTTCACATGTATCAACATAGTACCATACATACAAACATTCATCAGATGCATCAGATACACAAATCCATGTAAATTTTTATATTCCATATGTTGCATATGTGCGTTTAAGTTGCTACGTCGCACGACGAACGTGTTAGAATTGGGGTAAGTCTCAGTGAAAAACCATCCTTCCACTTCCTATTTTCCTCATTCATAAAAAACACTCGAAAGCATAAAAATTATTTGGATAGGGGCAAACCTCAGTGGACAAGTCTCTCTATCTCCCATTTGCTACTTTTAGCATGTGGGTGTAAAAACTCAAAAGACTAAGCAAAAACCAAATAAATATTATTAGAACAAGGGCATTCCTCAGTGAACAAGTCTTTCCATTTCCCATTTGCTACTTTTAGTATGTGCGAGTAAAAACTAAGACTAAATAACCATCATCGACTCACCCTCACCTCCACATGGATCAACCTACTACCATACATACAAATATTTATACGATGCATTTGCCATTTGATACACAAACAAATAAAACATAAGTCCATGTAATTTTCTATATTCAATATCTTGCATGTATGTGTTGTTGTGTAGCACGGCGAATGTGTCCGTCCCCCATGTTCGCGCCCCTCCACGTTCGCGCGAACAGCTCGCGAATGTGTTCGAGCAAACATAATTATTTTTATAATATATATATACAGGGTTGCTGGCGTTCGGGACGAGACGGGACGGACGCCCGAACCCGAACGCCCGAACGTACGGGACCCTTTCGGAAGGCGTTGGCTGTTCGGGCCGAACGCGGACCACAAAAAAAAAAAAAAAAAAAAAAAAAAAAAAAAAAAAAATCCCCAAAAAATATATATTATGGAGACACATAAATTAAACAACATTTGCCGGGGCACTACATCCAAATTCTTTACCAAATTTGAATTCAAAATCAAACACAAAAAATAAACACTATGATAAAAAAAAAAAAAAAAAAAAATTCTACGCGTCAAATCTTCAGTGTGTTGCAGGCGCGAGACTGCCATCTTTGCCGATTTTTAATTATTTTTTGGCATTGATAAATACCCTGAAAATTTACACATATGTAATTTACATAATCGATAAATTATTAAAAAAATATTAAAAAATAATAAAATTATTTAAGCCCCGAAATAAAATGAAAACAAAAAATTAAAAGTGAAAAAAAACAAAATAGTGACTGGGCGAGCACGTTTTCACACCCCCACCTTTGACGATTTTTAATGTTTTTTTAACTTTTTTTGGTTTAGCAGAATGACTTCAAAATTTACAAGCGTGTATGTTAGATCATAGAAAACTCACAAAACAAAATAAAAAAATACAACGTATTTTTAAGCCCTAATTTTTTTTTTTTGCGGAGGCCGAACCTGGAGGTGTTCGGCCCCGAACGTCCGTTATATATATTTTTAACTCATGTTTGGATAAAAATTTTAACATGACTCCAAGTCAAAACTTTATTGTATTATTTTCTTACATAACATATATATTTTTCAGATTTTTCTAAGATAGTTTTTTGTTTTTATATTCGCGTTTGGAGGATTTTGGACACTACTTCGTGTTCAGACGAAGATGTTCGAGTTTGCCTCCCAACACGCTTTAGACGTAAAAATATAAATGACATATTAACTACAACATCTTACTCACAGATCCACACTTTAAACATATTTAAGTTTACAAACATTTTATACATTTAATATCATACCGAGATAACCACAAAATAACTAGAAGGAATGTAATTTTGTAAGTTTATGCTTTAGATATAAAAGATTAAAAATATATATATTTTCAAACATTCATATACATTCAATGTTATACTGAAACAACCTAACAAGGACTAAAAGTGATATTTGAGTGTATATGTTAAAATCTCTACAAAACATTATTAATGATTTATTTTTATTTATTTACTAATTTTAATCAATTCAAATATTGAAAGCAAATTAAACATTTATCCCATCCTTATTTATGTACTTACCATCTTCTTTTACGCCGCATATAACCACCCAATATTAATGCAAGTGTGAACATATGTACACAATATTACCCACTCGAATGTTTAGGGAGAATCTCCACTCCCCTCCGAATATTCAGCTACTTGATTAAACGTGAAAGGGTCAAACTTCCCAATGTTCAAACCCCGCAAAAAATCATTAAGTAACTTCATATATATACGTATTTGTTCTGTAGCGTGTAAGGTTCATATTTGACATTTTTACGATATTTGGCTGATAAAAAAATAAATAAAAAATCACCACAGCAAAGTTAAACATGTACTCGCCCATCACATTTTTTTTCTTTTCTTTTTCATTTTTAATGTGCATGTGTCTTTGTGAGAGAGAGAGAGAAACCCAAAGTACTGAAGTTAATTTTGCATCCAGTTTTCATACTAATATTTGGATACATATTTCTTGAAGCTAATCTGCTTTCTCTTCTAGCTTAACTGATCCCAAGAAAGAAAAAAAATCGCCATAACAATATCAAAAAATGCTCGCCCATCACTTTTTTTTTTTTTTTTTTTCATTTTTATGTGGTACAGTGTATGTGTGTGTGTGTGTGTGAGAGAGAGCGAAAGACCCAAAATATTGAAGCGATGTAAAAAAAAAATAATTAAAGATATAAATTCCTAAAATTTTTGCAATATGCCTAAGCAAAACTCCAAAAAAATAAATTAAAGAAGATATGTATTTACCATAAGACCATAAAAATACGCTAGCGGCATGAAATAAACTACCTACAAAAAACTCATACTCATCTACAATGACAGAGCGAAGTGAAAAAATACTTGATTTCACAAAATTGCAGTAATAAAAAAACTAGCGAAGGCGTTTCCTCAAAGCTTATAGCCAACAATGGCTGAAGGGATACGAATCCACCATAAAGCGAAACATCACAATTCTCCTTCTCAAAATAAAATTTTAAATTATGAACAAAAGCGGAATAGGATAGGACCCTTCAACCCAAAAACTTGTTCTCGCAAAGGGATCTTGGCTGGTCTTACTGCATGTTTTCACATAATGCCTCGAGTCTCGCTCAACAATCGTCTGCACCCCTCGAAATTTCTATATCGTTTTAGTTATCATCTTTCATCTGACTTATTTGTGGTAACACATGTTCGGCTAGACAAGAGGGGATGTCTAATCGAATCTGACCGAACCCATTTGTTAAGTCGAACCTCCCGTTGAATTTTTATTTTATTTTATTCTGCTGCGTGGATGTCATTCTTTAAGTACAAATGACCAAATGAATTGTCGCTCCGACTTGGAGTTCTACCTTCTCTTATGCAAAAAACGTGCACAAAAAGCGAACAGAGAAAGAAAGACAAGGTGTTTTTTTTTTGAGTGCGAGGAAAAGAAAAATGAGCGTTATTCGAAACGTGAGCAAAGAGCAGATCCCTCTTCAAAGATCTACAAACACCCCGTGACAAACATCTCATCTACCCAATGACAGACCATGTTGAATGCAACAAATGACAGTACGAAACCGTTCTTTTAAAAACTTTATGCTGTACAAAGAGAGAGGGAGGCATAGGTAACAACTAAAACAACAAATATCGCTATCCAAATGACCCTCCTTGTTGTTCTGAAGATCAGTGATACCGGTTCGAAAAAAGTTAACCACCACTGCAACCTTGGTTCAACTGTGGACATTTGAAGATCCTCGGTCGCGTATGACAGTTAAAAAGCAGCGGAACCAATAGCTGCCGTTGACATTGTAAGCCTCAAACAACCCCAATCGACTTTCTCTCATCCTCCTAATCCTTGTCCTGCTACTGTCCCACTTTTTCCCCCTAACATAGTCGTCATGCAACGAAGTGGAACTGTGACAAACGCTGTATACAACAGTCTCATGATGGACAAGAAGGCGGCCACGCTGCCATCCAAATACAACGGGAAGGGGGATATCACCTATTGCATTAACTCCATGCGCTCATACTTCCGAGTTACAGACCACCCATGTGTTATCACGCAATTCACATTGACAAACAAACTTATGGTTATCTAAACCTTAACTCAAATATTTCATCGAACATTTGGTTTGGATATTCGCCTCTACTCTTTCTTGATGCTAAACACATTAGGGTCATTTGACAAGGATGGCAACCCTATACATTGTTTCATCGAAAAACCACAAACCTATCTTATCTGTAATGTACGATTGAAAGACCAAAGGACATTTTCTTTTTATCTCATTTTATTGACAACTTTTTTTTTTTCCTTATAATTTCGTTGATGAATTAGGGCTATAACTCAGCGGCAGAGCGCCACGTTTACACTAAGCTCTTGCGTTAATGTGTTTAAGCAACGAAAATCGATGCATTTAAGAACCTATGTTGTTTATTTTCTAAAAATCAATTTTTTCCATTCGAATATTTATCTTTGCGTGTGTAAAAATGTAAAGTTATCTCCAATGAAAATCGATGCATTCAAAGAGCCTATGTTATTAATGTTGTAAAAGTTAGTTTTTTCCATTCGGATATTTATCTTTGCTTGTGTAAAAATGTAAAGCTTGTGTAAAAATGTAAAAATATCTCCTTGCGCATAAGTTTTAAACCTTCAAACTTATTCGTTGTAATACGCACACCGATTGAAAATGGTAGTGAACACCGCAAGAAGACCGACGTATGATCATGGACACAAATACTTAGCCCGCCGTACAAATTTTTATTGAACTCCAAGCTGTTAGGGCAAGTTATAAAAAAAGGTCAAAAAACAACCTAACCGAGTGGCTGAAAGTGACTCCTGAACGTACTCCCAAGGACCTCCTCATTGCGCAATATCAAGATACGCATGTTGTGCTCAAAGCAAGGCTGAAACTTGAGGCCCTAAAAAACCAAAAGTCCAAGATTTTCATGCAGGCTATGAAACAACATTTGACTAGTCTATTCAACTCCAAACCTGAGATGAACTAGGCTAAGCGTGTCTTAGATAAATGTAGCAATGGGAGCGACCCCCGACTAGGACTTAAGGAGCGCATGACTTGGCGATAACTCTTATCGGATCTACTCGATTTAGAGGGCAAAAACCTTGCCAGGCGTGCGAAACCATCAGCTGCAAGTAAGACTTTACAACACAAATGGTCCCGAAGCAGCAACCAACTCCCCCTCCATTAATATCGAGAGGTTGAGGACCGGTCCTATACAGATGATATGTTTCTAGATGACGATCATGAGCCGAACTCCGAAGTTAGCTGTTCTACATCAATCCTCAAGTCTGGCATGAACAATGAAAAAAAATATAATGCTCTTAAAAATACTGCTTTAGACAAAGGGCCTAACCACAGTTTAGGCAAGGGAACCATAACACCTCCTTAAAAATGCAAAGATTCCCAAGAAGCTGAAGGATGCTTCCACCAAGCCTTGGGAAACCCTCTGCATCAATCACAAATGATTATGGGAAAGAATATCCGACTTGGGCGTGTGCCTGCATTGTGAAAAGCATGACCACACTGTGCATGATTGTTACCGTTTGCAAGAAAATAAACAAAGGGTATGAAAATTTATCAACACTCTACAACAAGAGAAGCTGAACAGTCCACTGCCTATCCCTCCAAGAAACTTGAATCTGACAAACAACTTGTTCTTAAAACTCGGACCACTGTTGAATCCAATACCGCTTTAATCCAAGTTCTTTACACTCAGCCTTGGAAGAAGACTAAGGAAGTCTAACTTTCTCTCTCACCCGGAACACTGAGTACAACTCGAGCAGCAACACCATGTTCAAAAAAGTGTGGAACTGATCTTCTTTGAGCTGCTCATCAACCATTGATACATCCACGTCTTAATTGGTAAAATAACTTTTTTTCTCCTAATGAGATTTGTAAGGCGGGTGTGAGAATGAAGAAAGTGAAATTGCACATCCTCTGTAAGACCTAGGTAGGCAACCAAAAAGCTGTCATCTCAACAATGCTAACAAAGGTATACGTGTTACCTTTGATAAAGACTGAACTGTCACACATGAGTTGGATTTTTCTGTCCTCGACAATTGTCCCTTCGACGAGATCATTGGTTTGGGCTCCACGTGGGCGGATACTTAGTTTGTGATGTGTGACGCCAAAGCGAACGAGCGTACCGTTTTGTTAGACGAAACGTGCGAGTTTATAACGATAATTTTTTTAGCGCGAACAAATTTTACAGTTTAGTAAGCAAGCGCAAGAAAAACGAGCATGTGTATGTAACCTTCGTAAAACCTATCCATGTGCCTTCTACTTTTGTTGCATTCTCTACCTCCAAAAATAACTCTTACCATTCATCGTTTATTAGATCTTTCCAAAAGTGTTGGCTGAAGCTCTCGGAGTACCCCAAAATTCTATAAAACACAAGATCGAGATAATAAAAAAAAATGTTCCTCCAAAGAGTTGCGCCTATCGTATGGTGCAGACGAGTCGAAGGACTTAAGAAAACAGATTGATGGCATGATCAATCGTGCATGGATTAGACCTAGTGAGTCCAAGTTCGATGCACCTGTCTTATTTATGCGAAAAAAAAAGACAAACTCCAAATGTGCATCGACTATTATAGACTAAGCCGTATCACTTAAAAAAACACTTCATCACTTGTCATGCACATATGCAAGGTTTTAAAAAAAATGTAGCTAAAGTTCGACTACCACCAAATTCAAGTTGATCCAATCGACCAACACAATACTCCGTTCAAGACACGCGATGAACTGTACGAATTTATTATGTACAAAATTCTCCGCCATCAACTTAAGAGGTTTGTTGTCTTTAATTTCGATGAAGTCCTGATTTTCAACACATCTCAGAATTCGAAGAACACTTCAAGCACCTTGAAAAAGTCTTGCAGGTTCTCAAAGAGATGAAGTTGCACCTCAACTTAAAAAAAACTCAGTTTGAAAGGGACATCGCCATTTATCTTAGGCAGCGGTTATCTGCAAACGGCCTTGAGCCAGAGGCAACCAAGATTGAGGACACACGAGAAAATACCCTCAACCGAAAAATGTACGAAAATTGCGTTCCTTTCTTAGTCTAGCTTCGTATTACCAAAAAACTTGCACCAAAATTTTATGTCATTGCTCACCCCTTTTCGAAACTAACAAGTAAAACTGTCATTTATGCATTGTGTAAAAATACGAAACTGTGTTTCAAGCTTTGAACGTAGTTTTAGTGAGCCATTTTATACCCCCCTTTACAGATTTCAACCTCACACTATGGATGCGAGTCTGTACGAAATTGGCACAGTGTCGCAACATGATGATGACGATGACATGCGTCCGCTCTAATATGATAGCAAACTTATGCCCAACCACAAGGTAGCTACCTCCACATATATGCGTGACCATTATACCTTGTAAGAGGCGCTACTTTTTCGGTTGTCACTTCCAAGGTTCCCTCACATCATCAAACCTTACAGTGGATCAATACACAAACTGATCCCTCTCATGCGTCGACCCACTGGATGCACGACAATAATATTACAATTTTGAACTGAAAAAAAAAAAAAAGTGTTATAATCATGACGCTAATACTCCGTCTCATCATCCTGAGTTTTTGACTTGCCATACGACGTTGACCCACTGAGTGCATGACAATGATATTTACAATTAAAAAAAATAAAAATAAAAATGTTATACTCCTGACGTTAATACTTTATCTTATCATCCTCAATTTTTGACTTGCCACATTAACTCATATGACCCTTCGTAGTCCCATCCTGTGTAGCATCGTGTTCGGGTTTGGTGATTGAACCCGAACGTTCGAGACCGAACGCGAACGAGCGCCGAAACTTTTCGAACGCGAACATAAAAATATATTAAAAAAAAAATTCCCCAAAAAATATTTTAAAAAAAAATTATGTAAAAATAATAACACCAACAACTTTTGCCTTGGAGGTATGATCAAATTCGTAACCACACTCCAGTTAAAAATAAAAAACTGAAAACGTTTTTTTTAATATGTTCGATCGAATACGTTCGGATGACGTTTGGCCGAACACCCGAACATGTTCTGACGTTTGGAAAAACTCCGAACATATTCGGTGTGCTACACAGGTCCCATCCTTAAGCAGATCAAGGCTGACCCTCGCAACCTCGCTATGTGATGGAAAACCTCAAAAAGTACGAAGTACGAAGTCCTTCTTCGCTTAGATTTCTTAGCAAGTGCCATACATTGGGACAAATAGGTTATCACCTTTCACGACTAAGAGAGTCTTGTGTTTCGACGTTATGAGAACTTTGATAGTTTGTATGTACCTGATCATGCGCTTCTCTGAACTCCTTTCTTGGATTTGGCATATAATTGGAGTGAATTCGACTTAAAAAAAACTTTTTGCAACAGTTTGATTGGCCAAAAATAAAGGAATTCACTCTGAAGTTTATTACTGAATGTCGAGTCTACCAACGACTATTAAAATCGTGTCGCTAATCTCGTCATCGTGAGTTTTTAACTTACCTCGTAAACTCATATGAACTTCAAAGAGGGAAACTGAAGGAGGATCTGATCAAACACACTGCCAAGGATCCGAACCTTAATCCCATCCTCGAGCAGATCAAGGCTGAGCCTAACAACCAATCCGATTTTCACGAGTGTGAAATTCTTCTATTTCGACGCTATGAGAAGTTTAATCATTTGTGTGTACCTCATCATGCACCTCTCCGAACTCATTTCTTGGATATGGCTCATGGTCAGAGTGAACACTTTGGCTTTGGAAACTTAAAATGGAGGGATCTGCTCAAAAGTTTTTTGCTCAATGTAAGAACCAAGGTCCATAGATATAATTCTTGTGGCCTACTTAAACCCCGCCGCATTTCTGATGGACCCGATCCATCGGTTTCTATCGGTTTGATGAACATGGGGAGAGTGAGCGAGTGAGGACATTCATAAGTCATCGTTTCTCTAAATTTCTAAATTTAATTCCCTTACCTTCTCATACACCAATTGAGTTGTGATTAAAGACTCTCACCAACAATACATTTTGAAAACTCTTGCGAGTGATCGGAACACCAAGTTCATTTGTGATGATTGGAAGGACTTCACCTCTCAGATCTACGACATTAAACTCAATATGACTTACGGTCGACACCCCGAAGCCAATGGGTTAGCCAAAAATTAACCACTGTCATTCAACTGCTTCGCGCGTTAATTATTCCCGATCAGAACACGTGGGACCAGGACTTACACAACGTGAAGGCGTTGTATTAGAACTCAATTCACTCGGCAACTGGCGTGACACCGAAGCAACTGCCATACAACTGCCAATTGCACAATCCTCTCCTATGTGGAGTCCTCTCTCACCTGGTCTAACATCCAGCATGCCTGGCTACAATTCCTCAAAGTTGCTATCTCAACGACGAACAAGCATCAGCATGCCATGAGCAAACACTCTAACAAGTAACGCAAGCAAGAGAATTCCGAAGTAAAAAGTTACATATCGATCAAGATGTCTAAAATTTTCGAAGAAAAGTATAACCAAAGCTTCTTCCGTGGTACTATGGTCCTCAGCAGGTTTTGAAGGTGGTAGGCGATGACAAATTTAACGAACGTCACGAAATAAACAGAATTCTGTCTCATGAAGGAAAAGGAAAGAACAAATAGTACAAAGTTCACTTCCTCTATCACCCGTTGAACGAGTTCTACTAGATCAACCGAACAAAACTGCTAAAATACCCTCCCATTGTTATTAAAGCTTATGAACGACATATAGGCGATGGACAAACTGCTAAGTTTTCTGCAACATTTACTTGTCATGGTTATATCAAAACCCTTTTTCTGATCTACTATGACACATTTTATGCCGACTACTTGTCATAGTTATACCCAACCCTTTTCTGATCTACTATGACACATTTTACGCCCACTACTCACTCGAAGGGACCTCGCTCTTTAGCGGGGGTAATGAAAAGACCCGCCAAGACACAGACTGAGAACACTACTGATTTCTGGGATTTGCCACTGGAATGCATGCCTTGCTAAGATTTGTCGCATTCTGCTGTGATTTATAAGTCTGTGCGTGTGTCCCTGCCTGCTGGTCTGTGTGCCTATCTGAGTGCTTGTCCACCTGAGTGTGTGTGTGACCTGCAAGGGTATTTGTTGGTTTGGAGTTCCCACAGAGACTGTACTTACCCGTGGCCGTGACTCTCAGGGTAGAACAGGAAAAACAGATAGGCCTGTGACACTGAACAGTGGGAAACACGCTCAAGTAGCAGGTAGGCCAGTACCACTCCAGTAGTGGTAGAAGTGTTGGGTCCTTGAGGCCGAGTAGAAGAAGACAAAGTTGCCATTTTTAGAGGCCCAGTAGCGGTGGGCTAGAGGTAGGTCGGAACCACTCCAAGTAGCCTGAGTATAGGGCCTGTATGGACATGTCAAACGATATTAGAGCCTGCAACGATGTTTCCCTCCGAAAGGGAGGGATACCAGTTGCTGGGACGCCATACAGCCTAGGAAGTCACCGCCCAAGAGGCAAGTAGGCCGCTATATCTTGGGGAGGAGCAAGTACCACCTCCTTATTCGCGGTGTGCAAGGATTGGCAACATACTGCTGGAGCCAAGCGCTGGCTGCCTGGGAGGTTGACGAAAGAGCTGGGCGCTTGGCTATGGCGAGCAGCCCAGCCTGAGGAGAAGGAAGAAGCGGGCGAGGAAGGAGAGTGGCAAGGCCTCAGTTGGGGTTGTGCCACACCAAGGAAGCTAGAGGCAGAGTCAGGCATGGTGGCCTGATGAGCAGCAACATACCTGCTTTATGTTGTCGTTTGCACAAGAGGGCGGAGCCCCTAGTCGTGCGCCATAGCCTTGGCATGTGAGAGGAGGAAGAAGGGGGAAGACATGAATATGGTGGACCTATTGTTCTGCTCGTAGTAAGAGGGAACTTCGGATATTGACTCTGGTTCATCCACTCATTGTTAATATTATTATCTGAAAGAAGAATAAGATTGGCAAAGTCGAGGAGGAAGCTGGAGAGAGAAGGGGGATTGGTCATTGGTCTTGCTAATATACATCTTCTGTCTCTTTGCAAGTGCTTTCAATTGTTTTGCAATTGGGTGGCATTGTCTTTCATTGTGAATTCGCACTTCCAATTTTTGGGAATGACCAAGACCGTAACATGGCAAAGAGCCCAGACAAGCCAAAGCAATCCATCACCTAATCCCGCTAGCCTCGACTGTTTTTCCCCACCGACTGGCCCACCATGGAGCCACTCTGATGAACATCTGCCCTCAGCCATAAAACTGTACACAGACACCCCCACCTGCACAGCTCCCCTAATAGGGTTACAGACACTTCAAGCAAACCACCACCAACCATTTAGCACTGCTAAGAGGTGCTCACTTACACAGAGTACTTCAAAGAATGCACACATGAGAACGCACACATGAAGGGCATCTCATGTTTGTTATGCAACACTCCACCAAAAAAAGCCTCACTGTCCCAGACTGTTTGGTCAGACTTGCCTTCTCCTCAAGCGCTAAATCACCAGTACCTTAGACACATCCCTTCCCAAGCCTGGAAACACCTGTTCCCGAGTGCCAAAAGACTTGAACTGCTGCAAGCCTCCTTTTGGCCAGCGCCGCCAGACATCTTGCCCTGATCGGCCGACCCACAAAACTCACAGCGCATTACCCGCTGTGTCGGGAAAAGATGGTTGGGCAAGGTACCAGTGGTTTAACCCTTCGAGGGCCTCAGGAAAAAAATGGTTGGCCAACTCGCAAGTGTGATTGATTGTTTTCTTGGTTTTCTTTCCCTTCAACAACACCCCCACCTACAAATTCTTTTCACCACTACTTTTTCTTTTTTGTGTGATTGATTGTTTTCTTGGTTTTCTTTCCCTTCAACAACACCCCCACCTACGAATTCTTTTCACAACTACTTTGTTAAAGTTCCTTCTTTTTTTTTTCCTTTTTTTTTTTGAACAGCTCGAGGTGGTGATAGGGGTGCTGATAGGAGCACACATTACTAACACTCTCGGGAAGACTCCATCTATTGGTGGGGAGCAGCACCTGCTGGAAACGAGGTAAGGGTCCCTGAACATCATGCTTGCTGTTTATACAGACATCAGATTGCAGCGACTGGTGGCTGCATGGCCCACCCTCGAAGGAGGAAGTTTGGCAAGTGAGGCTACACAGATAGCCTAAATTGGTTGCCTACATAACAACCTGAGTTAGGCGGCAGTATACCCGAGTCCAATGGTTGGATCTCCTCTTTCAATCTTGGAGCCAGGAGCTATCACCTATGAATGAACAATAGTGCATGTAGGCAAGCAAACCACCCATTCCCTACCCCCACCTTTTGGAACACGAGCTTGTTAAACAATGTTAGACACTTGCTTATCTTTTGAGGCTGCTACAAGCTATCGGAATTTGATCTGTAACTGAGTGTGCAGTTGCACCTTCTGTATCGGAATTCGATCTGGAACCGAGTGTGCAGTTGAGCCTTCTGTATCAGAATTTGACCTGTAACCGAGTGTGCAGTTGAGCCTTGAGCCTTCTGTACCTCTTCACTCATCTGCTGAGTGCCTGATCTGTCGTGAGCCCTCCTGGTACTTCGGCATGCGGGGGTTTTGGGCAATATGCGCCTCGTTTGTGACTCCGAGGTCGTAGAACCTAATCTGATTTAATATGCTAGAACCTAATCTCGTTTGTGACTCCGAGGTCGTAGAACCCTAATGAGAGAGAGAGAGAGAGAGAGAGAGAGAGAGAGAGAGAGAGAGAGAG
>BFEA01000177.1:256228-271244 GCA_003427395.1 Chara braunii | reverse complement strand
CCTTCTGATGTTATGACTGCCTTTTCGAACTGCGGCCATTTTTCCGTTGCCCATTAGTGTTTTTTTTGCCTTTACAGTTTGGAAGTGTGCTACTACCGCACTTGTTTCTAAAATAAAAATGCAGGAGGGTAGCATCACAGTGGCCTATTTTTCATTCTTGTAAATAATAAATAGAAATAGAAAGAAAACATAATTTCAAATTTCTTTTCCAAGATAATTTTCACTCTCGACACCTTATACAGCGAGTCCATGAACAAAAGGACTTTTCCATAATTTCAAATTTCTTTTTCTTATAAAATAACTGCTGTCAAGTTGTTTTTACAGTACTCGTACTATTCCATTTTTCTTTACCTTAATGTGAATGTCGATTGCGAGTAAACTGCATTACACTGTTCCTGTGATCATCATATTTTACATACAAAAGCTAAATTATACTCCTGGGAACCAATCGATCAATCAATCAATCAATCAATCAATCCTGCTCATAATTTTCAGTCCCCACTGTGACCTCACCTCTCACTTAAAGGATGACAACTCAGAGACGGGCTGCTGCTCGGACAGTTCAAAGGAACAGTCCAGCCGATCCAGCGGACTACCGAACAGAAGGCGTGACAAAAGAAAAATTGAGTATGCTAAACCACTCTTAGAGGCTACTACTTTCACGTAACCCCCCCCGCCGCCGTCGATAAATCGAAACAGCAGCCCATTTCTCGTATTGGCCTTCAGAAACTGCCTGTGGCTGACATATGGGATTCAATAATGGGAAAGGTACTGGTTGTTTAGGTGTTGGAAGTTGGAACAAGCAACACGTGCAGAAATTTGCAAGGTAACAGATCGAGACAATACTGAACTAGCACACAGAGTGGACCAACTCTGTCTTCCTCTCGACAGTTTTCATACCGTCACAGTAATCTTCTTAATAACTAGACTGTGTCAAACAATCAAGGTAGTTGTCCCTCTATTGTGTCGAACAATCAAGGTAGCTAGTCCCTGCTCCGAGACCACTGTGTCGAAAAATCAAGGTAGTCAGTCCCTCGATTGTGGTTTTTTTTTTTTTTTTTTTAATATTAAGGGGCCCAGTGCCCAAGGCTTGTATTGATATTAGAGAACACTGAGGACGGGGTCCTCACAGTCTACCCGGAGTAAGCAACATATGATGACGAGGATGAGGATGAGGATGCTAAAACTGATGATTTTCCACTAATCATGATCTGAGCAGTCACACTAAGTACTAGCCAATAAGGAAGAGCCATCAGGAAGGCTAATCAGAATGTTCTCTACTCAGAACTACAACATGGAACCCTATCCTAATTCCAGGTATTTTTACCAATTCCAGCAATTGTCATCTGATGTTGTGCTGAAGATGATGTTTCTTGGACTGTGTTGAACAATCAAGGTAGTTAGTCCCTCCGAGTCGATTGTGTCGAACAATCAAGGTAGGTAGTCCCTCGATTGTGTTGAAGAGGATCGTGATACCATCCGATTGTGCAACTGTCTCTTGCTCGTACCTACCTTGACTCTGTCGAACAAGAGTCCTCGTACTCTGCTGCTCGTTTTGAACAATCAACGGTAATAATCATTCCTTGATTTGTCAAACAGTCACGATAATAATGGTACCTTGATTTGTTGAACAATCAAGGGAACAACTGTGCCCTGATTTGATGAGTCAAACAAGATAATGGCACAAGATAATCTATTAATTACGAGGTATGAGGATCGTTTGATGAACTCCACAGTCTTGGTCTATGTGTTGTCGGTTAAGACTGGGAAGGGATCCCACTTAGTACCTGAAAAATTCTTTGTTTGTCGTCGAAGATCGACGACCAGCAATAAAGAGAAAAGAAAATTGGGTTGGGTCCCGTAAATTTAAAGGGGTTGGCAGGTTTAGCATTCACAGTAACAGGATTTACTGTATTAAATTTTGAGCGTTCTTAACTTCTTACCCGATTGAGCGTTCTTAACTTCTTACCCAATTTACTGTATTAAATTTTTTGAGGGATTACCAATGACTACCAGTAAAATATTGGCATCCAAATGGCGACCCTGACCCCGCTCAGCACTTCCTCCCAACAGTGTGCATTTTACCACAGATAATGGAAGTAGGGGTTGCCGTCAGTGCTACAGGATTTACTGTATCTTTATAAGGGGTCACCGTAAGAGGGGTTAGCCTATTTAGTATTTGCAGCATTAGTACTGTATTTGGGGTACTAGAAGGGTTACCGGATTTACCGTATTTTTGTAAGGGGTTACCACAGAAGGGACCGGCGTATTTAGTACTTGTAATATTTACTGTATTTTTGAAGGGGATACCGTACTTGGTATTTAGCATATTTCGCATATTTAATATTTACAGTATTTACTGTATTTTTACGGGGTCTTACTATAGCCATACTTGGTATTTACCGTGGTTTTCAAAGCTGTTACCGTACTCGGTATTTAACCCGTTGTTTAAAACGGGTTCTTCTTTTGAATCCTTCTTGTTTGGTCCTCAACAGTCCTGCGACAAACCAAAAAGACAAAAAAAAATCCTATAGCTGACAAAGAATAATAGCTAGCTTCGACGCTTTATGAGCTTTACCAGAATCACAATGACGCAGCTAATCATCACTATAATTTCGTAACATAAGAACTATAAAATAATAAAAGAGAATCAATAGGGAGAGAGTCGAATATATTCCGACAATTATAGTGTACCGCAAGTTGGTCCTCTTCCAATCTTCCATTTTTTCAAACGATCGTTGACTTGGGGGAACTTCCTCCTGTAAGGCTGAGCCCATCACTCGACTTTCCTCATTCTTCGTTCTTTTTCTTTCTTTTTTTTTTTTTCGACTGCTGCCATCGCCCATTCTCAATATGAAGCTTGCGTTCCATTCGAAAGTAATGGGACAGGGCCCTACTAGCAAAGAGGAATTGGATCGAAAATCCTGAATGTGGACCTCGAAGTGGGAAAGGTGGACAAACATGCGGGAAAGGAGCAGAATATCGCAATTGATCTGCTTGTCTGCATCTCGGGACAAAGAACGTCCACATTCAGGCCTTCAATCCAATCCTCATTGCTACCGTCTTCACCCGAACAGAACACCCAGTCGAACAACTTCCAGTCCAGATACAGCGATAATTACCGGGCATTCTATTTCGGTTAAGAAGGTAGTGGGCTATCAAGTAATAACATTCCGTTATCAAATAAATAAATAAATAAATAAATCATTTCTCAATAAAAAATTAAAAATCCGTTACCAAATAATAGCATTCCGTTGCCAAGTAATAACATTCCTTTATCGAATAATTATACCATTCCGTTACCAAAAACTAATCCGACTGCGGCCGCGGCATCATTTTCCATCAGACATGGGCTTGGGATCGACTTTCACAGCGGTGCAGCTCAGCGGCACCAAAATCACACAGCCCGTGTGTCTGACTGGACTGGCACAGCCATGCATGAATTGTCTGTTGAAAAGCAGCACGGCTGAGTTCGAAACCTTATTGAGGAACTCAGATAAATTTACATAACTATAAATTACCTGACGCCCGTCAGTTGGATGACGATACTACGAGGCCATTGATCTTTCTTTCAAATTCTTTGAAAGAAGAACAGAAAGAAAAGAGGGGTAATTGCAGAAATAGCGCGTTTTCCAAGTCTACTACGCAGCCATTGATCTTTCTTTGAAAAAAGAACAAAAAGAAAAGAGGGATCATAATAATTATTGCAGAAATAGCGCGTTTTCCAAGCTTACTACGAGGCCATTGTCACATTGATTCTTATTTGAAGGAAGAACAAAAAGAAAAAAGGGGTAATTGCAGAAATAGCGCTTTTTCCAAGTTCACGACGAGGCCATTTATCTTTCTTTGAAAGAAGAACAAAAAGGAAAAAGAGGGGTAATTGCAGAAATAGCGCATTTTTTCAAAGTTTGCCAGCTCCCAGCGGAAATGTTCTGGGGTCTGAAAGAAAAGAAAAGAGGGGTATTTTTGCAATGAAAGTGGGACGTCACCCGCAAATATTTTTTGCTGTGAAACTACCGGGACCTTCTAAAGCTGCAACGAAGGATGTATTTTTTGCAAAATGAAAATTGGGCCTCAGCGCCTCGCCACTATTTTCGCTATGAAACTACGCAAACGAGCTATTTTAGAAAATTACCCAATGAAAAAACTTAAGGAAGAAAGACGAGAGGCCATCATCTTCGAACTGTCAGCAGTAAATACTACCGTCTTCCTGCAAACAGGACGTCCAGTCATTACCGCGCTGTATCTACACTGAAAACTGCTCCACATACAGCTATAGTGACCACATGTCTTACTGAGGGGAGGACGGTAAAAAAAAACGCACATGAATGAGATAATGACCGGTACACAGACGGAGGGACATTGCTACCATCTTCACCTGAGCACACAACGCACGCTGATCACGAATGTATACAAACTAGCTTTAGAGTCTGATACAGTCCTGGTGATGGTGCTTTCTGCTCAGGGATACACGGCGATAGGTAGCGTCCGTTCTTTTTCTTTTCTCTTTTTTTTTCCCGTTCTACCAATCTTTCCCTGAGCACAACGCACTCCGATCACGAATGTATACAAGCAGGCTTTACGGTCTGATACAGTCATGGCGATGATAGTGCTCACGAATGTATACAAGCAGGCTTTACGGTCTGATACAGTCATGGTGATGATAGTGCTTTCCGCTGGGGGTAAGCCCGTAGCTTGCATCCGTTTTTTTTCCTGGTTGTATTTTCTAATTCTAAGTCCCTTTTTTTTTTCTTCCTAATTCTAATTATAACAGCAACTGCACTGTGCGGCAACCCGAATACCGGCGGCATCTATATTTAAAAAAAAAAAAAAAAAGAGGGGGGCATCTATATTTAAAGAAAAAACAGAGAGGGCGGCATCTATATTAAAAAAAAAAAAAATACAGATAGTGCTCACGAATGTATACAAGCAGGCTTTACGGTCTGATACTAGAAGGAAATAAACGAACTAAGATCAAAGGTCGATAATTCTGAAAACAAAAGGTCAATATTTCTGAAAAAAGGACAAAATATAATTGTGTATTGCCTCCCTGCACGAGAGGTCGGAGGGGAACTCGCATCGACGGTGTCCGGAAGCGAATCAGATCACACACACGATTCGCTAGCTGGCTTAGAATTACCTACCTCCCCCTTCCCCAGAACACAAGGCGCACCCTCATCGTGTATCCGATCGGGAATATTGCTAGTATATACTCATAATCAGAGCGTTTTGTCTTTCAAAAAGGACGGCAGTATGAACGTAACTCGGATTCGATCGTGCTACTGTCGCCCCCCTAAGACACAACGCACCCCTTCACTAGAACAGTATACCATCCTCGGCGTTCCCCGAACACGAGGCGCACCCTCGTCGCGACTGAATCTGACAGGAAACATCTTTGTTATGCATTCATGTTCAGAGTGCCTTGTGTTTTTGGGATAACAGTAATATCAACGGAACCCAAACTTTTGGGATGACGCTACTCATATTAGCAGCACTCAACTTGAAAATACCTTGCGCAATGCGCTCTACCTACCGTCTTCACCCAAATAGAGCGCCTGGTCAATATCGCTGCATCTGACCTGAAAGTTCCGCCAAATACAGTTACCGGGATGAAGAAGGTAGTCACCGAGAGCAAATCAAAAATCTCAAACAACATAATTTTGGAAGCTACGATCAGGAATGTATACCCCCCCCACACCGGGATGAGCGGGTAATGGGTCAAGTAAACCCATAGCATCTGAAAACAAATAAAAGAAAAATGGCACAACACCGTACAAAACAGCTTCACGGAACCGAACTTAGAGTACCAAAATAAAAATAAAAACACTTCACGACACGACCGGCCCCGTTCAGTAGACCCACTGGTGGTTGCCACGGCAATGCACGATTTCCTGATACCAGAGAGGTGCTGTGTTCGAGGCCCGTTCAGGTCGCACAAGCATTGCTCATCCCGATCTGATCCGATCCGATCAGGAGACCGACAATGACCGGAGGCTGGGACACAGCACCACCGGCGTTACGAGAACGGTAATCGCAATCATGATCGTTATGGGAAGGATAATCCAAACGGGAATCCTTCTTTTCCCCTCTTTTTTTTTTTTTTTTTCCACTTTGGTAGTGCGCGATGATTCGAGCTTGTTGTACACGCAGGATTCACTAACGGAATATTGTTTTCGCGTGTAAAGAGCAATCGGCCATTGCTCGTCTATCTTCTTCTTTATCTTCTTCGTCTTTGGTATTCCTAAAACCGTAAAACGTAATCGCAAACAGGACATACTTGCAGGCAAAGAAAAATCCATAACTGCAAAAAATCGCGATTAGTTAATGATTAGTAAAAAGAAGTATAAACCGTCGGACAGACAGAATTGAAACAGCAATTACAACATGCAACAGCGCACCTGCTGGAGCCGGCCACTACCGTCTTCACTCGAATAGAACGCCCGGTCAAATTGAATACCGCTGTATCTAGACCGAAAGTTCCACCAATTGCAGCTGTAATGATGACCGGGCGTTCTATTCGGGTGAATAAGACAGCTGTTGACAACTTCACATACCTCAAGGCCGGCGAGCACGCTGCACCCTCGAAACGAATGTATCTGACCGGAAACATCCCTTGTATACACTCATGATCAAGCTGCTTCGTGTTCGTGGGAAGATCGTAGCAATTCGCAATCCACTAAAAATTCATTTTCGGAGAAAACACTGGGAATCGTCATTTAAAAAGGAACTGAGATGTCGAAAAGACCCTTCGGGACATCGCAGCCGTTGAAAATCAAAGCATAAACAGACAAGACTAGTAAAAACTAAATTCTAGTAAGAGAAAAAGAGACATCGAAAGGAGCCCTTCGGTCCATCACAGCCACTGAAATTCGCAGCATAAACAGACAAGATTAGTAAAGACAAAATCATAGTAAGAGAAAAGCTTAGCAAGTCCCGTGCGCAAGAACTACCTATGTAGTGACTACAGTCTATGAGAAAACAGAGGAAGAACGACACAAAGCTAGCAAGTCCCGTGCGCAAGAACTACATTGTATGACTACAGTCTATGAGAAAACACAGAAAGAACGACACATCCGAAAGAATGACACATCATTTCGCACACAACACAAAATCGAGATTCCGTAATTACTCAGAAGTTCGACAGTCTGAGATCAATGATCATTTACCACACACATGCTTGGAAATCACACCCCGGTTAGGTGGGTCGTGGGTCGTGGCTTCCCCAACCCCGACTACGTACTTTCGGATGCGGCCACACAATCAATCAGCAGGGGCGAAGTCACATTTACAGAAATTTCTCCACAATTCTGACCGTGGATCGTGAAGATCGACGGCCAGAAATGAAGAACAATGAGGCGATGTGGGACTTCGCTTCAGGGGGAATTGAATTTCTCCCTCCGAGACTTCTCCCTACCTTAATCCGCTTCCAATAGACACGCCCGTAGACACCCACTTCCACCTCCACACCTCTACACCATGGTGATAGGTCCAGACAATGCACACATTCATGTTTATAGACCGGATTCATGCACTGTACACTTGACACCTCACCACCACCAGGTGTGAATGGTAACCACACTGCTCGTCACCATTCCGAGAAGACGCTCAGCTCAGCATCAACCGCAATAAGCGCCACGGCAGTCGGTCATCCGGGGGACTGTCTCCAAAACACCTCCCGTGTCCTTACCTTAGTTCTTCGCGCACTCCTTCCCACCCTCCCCCCTCAATCAACAGCCGCACGTCAGTCGATCATCAGTCGCCTCTTATCTCAATAGACGAGAGCCCGACGGCAGTCAATCATCAAATATTCATCAATGGAATCTCATCTCGGTAGATGGATGAGACGAGAGGCCACCACTACCATCCCACGACCGCCGCCTGAAAATGGACGAGTGTACCTTCCTCTTCTGCTCAAGTACCGCAGTAGACTTCGGAACCGTACCGTACGGTCAATACCCATCTCCTACCGCAGTAGACTTAAGACCCGTACGGTCAATACCGCAGTGGATTCGAACCGTCGTCAACGAATAGAATAGACCGACGGGTAACAACAACAACAAAAAATAAAAGAACATCCGTTAAAATTGGAACGATACAGAGAAGATTAGCATGGCCCCTGCGCAAGGATGACACGCATAGATCGAGAAAGCCCGGTCATCATCGCTGTATCAGACTACAGTAGTAACCGTCTCCTCCAGGATTTTCCCGAATAGAACGCCTGGTAATTATTGGTGCATTAGACTGAAAAGTGGCCTCGTTCACTATGCACAATGCACGAAAGACAATATATATATATTTTTTGGGAAGAAAGACAAAAATATGGCGGTTTTCTATCGGAACATTCACTTTCATTTTGCACTTTTTTTCTCTTTTTTTTTTTGAGTAATGGAGTAAGACCCATAAAGACCGGACGTTCTGCTCCGATAGCTCACGACTTCCCAAAACAAATCGGAGGTGCCGTAGGAATCGAGACGTAGCCGACCCATACGAGAAGACCCAAGGTTGTGCCAAATTGGTACAACACATTCCTGGGTCTCCGCGAATAAGGAAGAACACTCCACAAAAACACAAAAACAACAAAAAACAAAACGCTAAAAACACAGCACAATTTCGTGGTCTCAGGTCATACATGTAGGACACTCCTACATGTATCGGACTGCCATTGTGGCGATCTCTGGACATGTATCGGACTGCCATTGTGGCGATCTCTGGATGAATCTGACTGCAATCACGCCCAGAGCTTCGTAGAAGAAATCCTACTG
This sequence comes from Chara braunii, assembly GCA_003427395.1. Taxonomy (NCBI): domain Eukaryota; kingdom Viridiplantae; phylum Streptophyta; class Charophyceae; order Charales; family Characeae; genus Chara; species Chara braunii. Next base: position 262,482 of record BFEA01000177.1, on the reverse strand, counting down.
CAAGACTGTGCAAGTATGCCCTCGGAGTCTCAAGAGTCGACTAACGAAACTCACAGGCTCAAGTCCCCCGCACCACACCCTTCTATAGGCAAACAAACGAAGCACTACCAAGGGTCCTTCGCGACATCCGTACAAATTATAACGACACAGAAGGGTAATTAGCTCACCAGTGGGTAGGTGGCAACGGAAAGCAAGAGCAGGCAATAGAGGAGAATGGTCATTTCAGGGGCTAAGGGTAGCTGGGAGACGGTTTGGGGTTGCTCTTGCCTTAATCATGTAACGTAGGGCCTCGCTCCACTACTCTGGACATGCACAAAAGACAAAAATCATGGCGGTGTATCTTTCCATGTTCTAGCAGAAGATGCACTCGTTTTGCACATGACGAGAGTAGTGATGCGAGGCCCATTGTTTTCCTCGTTCATGTATCAAAGGAGTGCTGGACCCGGTTTCCAGCAGCAGGTGCTGCTCCCCCATCAATCGATCGGAGCGCCCGAAAGTACTGTTGCTGGGAAAAGATGCGCGAAAAAAAAAAAAAAAAAAAAAAAGAAGACGCATGACTTCTCCGCAAGGACGACCCGCATAAATCGAGAAATGGTCCAGGCACTACCAAGTTCAATACGTAAGAGCCTTCGTCGAATCTAGAATCGAGGGGCATGAGTCCCACTTGTCCAGGTTCACTTCTGGTTTAGAGTATACATGGCTCCTGAAAATCTCACGGCCATAGTGTGACCACTATTTGCAAAATTCAAATGAAACAAATGAAACAAACTAAACCCCCACTGGTGGGACATGGCTCCGGATCACGGAAGAGGTCGCATGTTCGAATCTCCCTCAGCGCACTCTTCCGCAAGTCAAATAAAAACGAAATTAGACAAGCGCACCAAGTTAATCAAACGAAACGAAACAGAAGGCCTTTTGGCTAAGATCAAGTGTAGTATCTGTTCTGATCAGTTTAATATCTGATCCGTGGTCCATCGAAAAACAAAACGAAACAAAACAGAAGGCTTAGGGTACTAATACAACTATAGATACATCCCTATCTGAGGAAATACTCGCACTAATATTTTCCTAGACGTATCTGAGTAAAAAACGGCCAGACGTGGATGCTTCTGACTGCAATCACGTCCACAGCTTAATACAAACAGTCGTAGTGTGAGTAATATGCCATTACACGCAGAAATTCAAAAAGGGTTAATTTCAAAAATATTGCGGACGACATTTTTGCTGCCAAACTTGGAAGGACTAATATTTTTGCTATTAATCCATTAAAAAACAGGGCATATTATCCATACAACCAAAAAAAAAACGAAATACAAAGCAGTGCTTCGGGTAGAGTTGGATCAGTACCAGGAGGATGACGCTAACTGCAATAACGGCCAGAGCTGGATGAATCTGACCACAAACACGTCCAGAGCTTAGTAGAATAAAGCCGTTGCTAGTGTGAGAATCCCTTTACACGCAAAAATTGAGAAACAAGCAAATTACTCGTGCAAAAACAAAAAACGAGATACAAAGCAGTCCGTCCGCTAAGATTGGATCGGTAGTCCTTCGGGACATTCGTCAAAATTGGAACGATATCCTGTCCCTCGGGACATCCATTAAAATTAGAACGACACAGAGAAAGAAGATTGCATGACCCTGCGCAAAGATGACACGCATAAATCAAGAAATGGTCCGAATTAAAAAAAAAAAAAAAAAAAAACTGACGCATAAATCGCGAAACGGTCCGAATTATAAAAAAAAAAAAACAAGCACAAGAAAAAAACAGAAAAATGCAGACGGGACAAGTTGACTTCAGGTCGTGCTTACACTGCATCCAACCGCATTTTCGGCCGGACTTGGACGCATCTGACCGAAATTACGTCCATAGAAAAGACAAAAGTCCTAGTGCGAGTATGCTATAACCTTCTGTATTGATACCAGGTAGTCTTCTACTACAGAAAGAACAAAACAAAACAACAGAGGGAAAAAAAATACTACAGAAATAACAAAACAAAACAACAGAGGGAAAAAGAACTACGCAAGAAAGAACAAAACAAAACAACAGAGGGAAAAAGAACTACGCAAGAAAGAACAAAACAAAACAAAAACAAAGGGAAAAAAAACTACGCAAGAAATAACGCAACAAAACCAGAAGTTGACTTCAGGGCGTGTTTACACTGTATCTAACCGCATTTTCGGCCGAACCTGTTCACATCTGACCGCAATTACGTCCATTAAAAAAATAAAAACGGTCCTAGTGTGAGTATGCCCTAACCTTCTTTGTATTGATACCAGGTAGACTGAGGTATTCTTCTACTACGAAAAGAACAAAACAAAACAAAGAAGGAAAAAAGAAACAACGCAAGAAAGAACACAACAGAACCATAACAAAGAAGTTAAAAAACAAAACCCAGCCCAGGTGGCTACATAGCAGTGATAGCACACACATCAGGACATGAGTTGGAATCCTTCGTGTAAACTGCTAGATGCAACAAGGTTAGGGGCTAATACCCGCTCAAAGTGTGTGTGTGTGTGTGTGTGTGTGTGTGTGTGTGTGTGTGTGTGTGTGTGTGNNGAGAGAGAGAGAGAGAGAGAGAGAGAGAGAGAGAGAGAGAGAGAGAGAGAGAGAGAGAGAGAGAGAGAGAGAGAACACAACTCTCACCTGCCGAGAGCTCTCCACCTGTCAATCAGCGAATTCGCCATGCCGTTTCGACTGCAAGCTAATCAACGTCGTCATTCGCTTCTCAGAGTTCCATCAATCACGGCGCTGCTTTCTGAGGTCATCTCGCTCAGTGGCCGCTCTGTCCCATCACCCAGTTCAGCGCCAATTCAGAGACCGGATCCAACCTTTACGATTTCTTTTTGAAGACTTAATCCCAATATATTCGTGGGGAGCAGTTAAGTAACGACAAATCATCTGTGACTTTTTTATTCCTCCAAATAGCAACCACTCGCCCACAAATCGTCACAGAGTTCGGAATGTATCTTCCGTCAAAACTGGAGAAATACACTCGTTCCACGCTTTTTTCTCCCAAATTGAATGCTCTCGCAGACCACGCCCTCTCCTTTCCCGTTTTCCTCTGACTATGCCTTCAGACTCGTCCACGCCCGGTGCCTATCAATTCCCCTCACTTCACCATATCCACCTACCATCCCTTCTTTCCCCCAACTCAATCCACCATAGCCACCTCTCATCCCAGCGACAGAGGTTCGATACTCTCCTTCGTGCTCTCCCTCCCCAACAGAGCTTCTCCCATTCCGTAGCTTCTCCTACTCCATAGATTCTCCTTCTCTAACAGTAACTCCATAGCTTCTACTACTCCTAGTTTCTACACCGTCGTGTTTCAATCTTTGGTGGTATCGTCCTGAGTGTGTCTACCCTTCCACACTCCTTCCGTCACTACGGTAGCTGCCCTCGTAAGCCGTCAATAGACTCCATACTCCCCGTAAACTCCATGCATTGTTTACCTTTTCTCTCTCTTATCACTTCCCACGGTTCGGTGTTGTCCTCCTTCCTAGATCTCTCGCTTCCCAATGTAGCTTCTCCACGAAAGGTGAACGCTCCATTACCGTCTTCCCCCGAATACAACGTACCGTCATTACAGCTAAATTTAGACAGAAAGATCCACCAAATTCAGCTATAATGACCGGCGTACGAGGTACGTTGTATTTGGGGGAAGACTGTAGTCCGTCCAGTCAACGCGCCAGTGCTCGTCATCGGACGTCAGTCCGGTCAACGCCCCGGCCCTCTTTTCTAGTCCGGTCAACGCCCCAGCCCTCTTTTCTAGTCCGGTCAACTCTCCTCCCCTGTCTTATCGTCAGGTCAACGCTCCACCGCTCTTCTCTAGTCCGGTCAATGCTTCACCTCTCTTTTATAGTTCGGTCAACGCTCCACCTCTCTTCTATAGTCCGGGTCAACGCTCCACTACTCGTCATTCCGCCGTTCGTTGACTCAGCAGCAGGTGTACCGACACCTGCAGCTCTGCGAAGCTTTTTCCCACCTGAATGGAGATCATAAATTGCGCCGACTGCCATTTTCCCCGTAGACTACGTACTACTGTCAACGGTCTTGCGCTGCTACAGTCCTCCCCAAGTGCGACGTAGGGTGTGCACTACTGGCATTGCCTTCTTCCCCTGACCGCTCAAAATTCTCCGCTAATCACGAATATATACTTCGACACAAACATGATCCGCGTGTGTTTTGGTCGGCGGGAAGAGGGTAACGATTTGCTTTACCCAGTCCAGGGGGACTTCGCCAGGGATTGCCCGTCCCCGGGATAGAGCGGTCAAAAGTGGCGCGTCCTGGACGTTGATTTGGTGGCTAAGGGCCTCGCTGCACTACTCTCGAAATGTGCGAAAGCAGAGTGAAGCGTCCGCTAGAATATGGAAAGATACACGAGGAAAGGACAAGGAAAAAAAAAGGGGGGGGCTGGGGCGGAACGCTGCGGCCGGCGCTAAGCGCTCTGCCCAGCGGTACCGGGCGCGAATCGCGCGAATTTTCTACCGTCAAGATAGCACCTCGGGAATACCGACTCTTTCCCCTGTAACGGGGTGAAGCGGCTATGGTGGTCAGCCTTTGCAGCCGAGATCGGACGACCGCCGCTCCTGCTCAAACTATACACGTTTCGTAATCGTCAGAAGAAAGAAGTGAGAAACAGTACCGAGGAGAAGGAGAGTGTCAAGGTCGAGATAGACCAGGGGAGGATAGAGGTAGAAGATATAGGCAGAATTAACAAGATGGAGGAAGAGCTGGGCTGGGAGAGGATGAACGCAAGATCACCTCCACCGGGGCCATCAGGGCCAATGAACTACTGGGAGGATGAAGAGCGTATCAGATGGCTGCTGACGCTGTGTTTCGATGACGGAGTGTACCCCACGGATCTCGATCCCGGGGAAATGGAGGTACAAATTCACACTCAACACATCATTGGACGAGATTAAAGTCAAATGGCTGAAGGAGCGGACCGTCTCCGTGATATTCAAGGAGAATGTGAGATTTCTTTCAAGGAAAGTCAAAGATGACAGTATTCGAGCCTTTGAGGACGGCTGGATCCTGGTAGTGATCGCTTCCCAGGCGAAACCAGGAGAGGAAGAGTCAAAATAGAGGGACCGAACGCACTTTCCTACGTGGCAAAATCCAGGGAGGTAGCTGAATTCATGCTGAGCGAGGGAGAGTGGAGATCCCAACAAGACAAGCCAACGTCAGCTACAAGGTACAGTTTAAGCCCTGGATGACGAGGGCTGAATTCAGGGATCTGAGAAATCAGGAAGATGATAGAACATTCTGGGTGATCGCCGTACAAGTGCCCCTAGATGATATGCCTTTCATCTATGTGCAGATTGAACAGGCGATAGGGAAGATAGAGCGGGCGTACCCTCCAGATGCAGATCCAGCCAGACCAGCTCTGGTGAACGCGAAATTCGAATTGGACCGGCAGCAAAAAACAACATGAAGGATAAGCTATGGATTGCTACCTCAAAGGGGGACAAACTGGAAGTACGTCTGGCATGCTCTACTACGACAAGATGCCGGATATGTAAACAATTCTTTCATACAGAAGCTGAGTGTCGTAGAAATGGCGGGCCGCAAAATAGAGAAACGATGGGAGAAGCAAACTTTTAGCACTGGTCAGCAGGAGAGCGGAAGGTCTCAGTATCAAGGGTCGTTGGGGCCGCAACCCTCACGACATGCTCCAGGAGAAGGTTCAGCACCGGCAGGATTTATGAACGCCGCAGTCAACCCGGTATTCTCGCCAGGAGGGCAGATTCAAGCGAGCCCTTCGATGCAGAATTGGGTTCAGGTGCTGGCGGCTCTACAGGGGGCAGCCACGCAAGCAGGAGTACCCCTGCAGGGGAGCAACTGGTCTCACCTGGGTCAACAGCCCAATCAGTACCAGTCGAGCGAGTATCCACCTGGTGGTGGAGAGTTTCAAACCTGCGGTCATCAATTTCAAGGAGGTTCATCGGCGTTTCAGAGCTATCGACCTGGAGCAACTTGAAGCAACCCGGAGTCAAGAGCTAATCAGCCGGAAGGGAAATTAAGAGGAGTAGCAGATGGGGGACCAAGATGTCAGGAGGAAAGCAGCCAGCAGGTACCGAAGGCCTCGCCTCAGTTAAGACGAAGGAAGGAGCCCAACCAAATCAGAGCAGCCAGAATTTATAGTGTGCATGCATGCRCGAAGAACATGGAATTGCAAGGACTTAGAAAGGAGATTAGGAGAGGGAGCGCCTGCGTTCTGCATGGCCAGATCGCGGCGTGGGGGAAGTAGCCA